>JACEGR010009663.1:0-24689 GCA_014170235.1 Listronotus bonariensis
TTTGTTTCTACGGAAATGTCTCCTGGGCTAAGGGATAAAGATTCCTTCTAAAACAAAAATATAAAACAATTTAAAAAACAGATAGAAGCCTCAATGCGTCTTTAAAATAATAATTTTTCGAATATTTGACGTAAAAAATTTATTAAACCACCTACTATGATATATTATTTTAATCAGCAAAAAACAAGCAGTTTAATTACCTAATCATTTATAGGGTGTCCCTAATAAAAAAAAACATGTGTTTGGGTCATATGTCAAAAATGACAGCTCAAAAAATTGTTTGGCTACGCCACTGGATTCTACGGAAAAAAGTGTCTGGATAATGTGCAATTAGTTTTCTCGTATCTGTAATAACAACAAAGCTACAGGGCCTTTTTCAAAAGTGAAAAATCGAGAATCACCTGTATCTCTGAAACGCTTCGCGATAGCGATGATCTGTTTTTACCGTAAATGTTCTCTCAAAAAGAGCTCGGAGGATGGGGTATCAGGATTTTTAATATCTCTTATGGTTTCCAAGTTTCCCATAAGGGACAACCAAAATGGGACACCCTGTACATCTAATTTCTAATCTGCGGACACTAACCTTACACAAAGATCTGTTTAAAGTATTCAAATTTCACTTATAAATTCCTTACCTCACTTTATTATTTCTGAAAATATGATAACCATAAGAAATTTCTCTAATGGTCGCACTATATTTTGCAGCATATAGTGAAAAAGCCACCCTAAGTTTAGTGGAGGCAACATAAGGAAAGATATTTGTCAAAAATATATGATTACCAGCTTCTTCTCCTTTGAGATGCATTCAGGTGGTGATAACGTGTATTGTTAAATGTAACAAAGAAATACCGTTTTTCATTAGTTGGTTGTTTGGTAGTCAGTTTTAGTATGTCCTAAAAGTTTTGGCACAAAACTCATTGTCTTTAATTTTAACAAAAACAAAATAATATCAAGTTGCCTTTGAAAACAAAGTTTATTTACTTTATTTACTGTCAGCCGAGATTTATTTATTTTGAAGTTTTCGCTTTAAGATGTCGTATAAATAAGAACTAAGAAAAAGTATCTACAAGTTAGTTGGGCGGATACCCAAAGCTGAAATCTGTCGAATATTCCAGAATGAAAACATTTCACGCAGAACCATTTATAGAACAATAGCGGAGTGCGAGCAGGAATACCATGTCTGAATCTCCCAAAAAGTGGAAGACCACGGCGAATTTACGAGAAATTAAGAGATATTGAACTGAATTCCGTCCAGGACCTGCATGAGAGACATTCGAAGAAATTTGCGTCTGGTAGAGCAGAATGGGCCACTCCACATAACTCGATAGTATAGTTTAGTTAAGTATTGAGTTGTAATTTATGATAACTAGTTAGTGTTTAAATAAATTTCTTCATTAAAAAAACCGATAAATATTGTGTGCCAAAACTTTTAGGAGCCTTCTCCCAACTGTCTAACTGTGATGGGAAATTCATAAGGCCCATGTGCTTTTTAGCAGTTCTTGGAAGCCGAACCAGCCCCTCGTTGTTTTCATAAATAATCGTGAAAGACTTCCATCCCCACGCCTTAACTAGGTCGACGTAAGCCTGAAACGAAAGTATTGATATTGGAATTTTCAAAGTAAAATGAAAAAGCCTTAAAATGTATAATCGGTAATAGTTCGATATAGCGGTTTTCGCTATTATAAGAGATTTTCGAAAAATTCTTTTTCAGGGCGTTTCTATAGGTCGATTATGACACAAATCTGTGTGCGCGTTTTCCAAAATCCATTTCTATAATTTATTATTAATAAAAACATATTACGGGACGGTGGAGTGAACAGGGGTGCTGGGTGGGACGAAACAGTAGAAATCCTACATTAAACGCCCAAAAACAGTATTTCACAGTACACACCGCACTTTCTGTTTACAAAAATGTCCAAAAAATTGTTTAAAAAATTAAAAATAAATAATAGTACAACAATCCCGCCATGGCTGTCACTGCATAAAAAGAAGAGTTTGCAATCGAACTGTAAATGTCTTGCGATGTTGCCAAATAAAGTGAGAAAGTGTTAATAGCTTAAAAAAAGGAAGATACAGGACAAAATTCATATGAAAAATTAAGTTATTCCTTCTTCCTATTATAAATTTGTAGAGAAAAAAGGAAAATACCTAAACATAAAGAAGGAGACATTTCTACAAAAATACCATTGTTTCTCATGGAAATGGTGGATAATCCCCGAAATAGGCTTGGTGTTAATTCTTCATAAGAAGTTTGGCAACGCTGCTTCTATCAAGACCGTCATTTTTATAATGACGAACTTCATGTTATCAGCTGACCAAAATGAATTTTCCTTCTTTAATTAATGGCGGACGAGATATCTCATATGTGTGGGATAGTTTTTCGAAAAATTTAATACTTTTCAAAATTAATTTACATTTTTCATGTGCCCCGAGTGCAGTGTATTAATGTTTTCTTGTGTTTGACGTTGGATTTATACTGTTTTGTCCCCACCCAGCACCCCTATTCACTCCACCGTCCCGTAAATATGTTTTTATTAATAATAAATTATAGAAATGGATTTTGGAAAACGCGCACACAGATTTGTGTCATAATCGACCTATAGAAACGCCCTGAAAGAATTTTTTCGAAAATCTCTTATAATAGTGAAAACCGCTATATCGAACTATTACCGTATAATTGTAGTACGCAGTGGCGTAGGTACTAGCTGGCTACGGTGGGGCCGTGCTTTGACATTACAGCTCTACGCCATAAGCACCAACACTAAACCTACTATTTTTAGATTTGAATAACAGGGTGGCCCACCATATTCGACACGGTCTGTAGCTGGATAACCATGGGGTTTTAAAAAAATTAAATACTGAAACATATACAGGTCGGATAAGACCACAGTATAAAATTATTTTACTCTATACAGGGTGTCTCAAAAACAGTGCGACGTATCAAAGTTATATTTTTTTAAATGAAACACCCTATATTTTATGACGGTTTTAGATTCTACTTTAAAATAACTCAAGTTTGTTTATAGTACTTAAGTGTCTAATTTTATTCGTTTTTGTGATATTTGATTTTTTAAAAATGCAGAGGTAAAATTAAATTGATTTTACTTTAACACTTTTAACACTTTAAACTTTATAATGTGTAACAAGATTAGAAAAAGTCTGCCATATCATACGTAGGTCAAATCAAGCACTCAAATATTGCAGGACAGGTGGCGATCAAAAATTAGTTCGAACTCTTTCGAGAAAACTGTGCAAGTAGACCATTATCCCTCTTATTTTAAAATGGAACACCCTGTATTTTTTTACGTCACATGATGTACTGCTCCAGAAAATACATACTTTCAAATGTCGGTGTATAGGTTGCCTATACCTCATCTTTGGGCTTTTTTAGTAAAAATCTGTTTTTACAAATTTTTAGTCCAAATGTTTATTTAAATTAAAGTTGTCTGTGACATAGCAGCCATTAATATTTTTCTTAAGAAAATAACAACGACCATTTATTGATTACTAGTGTTTTAGTCAGTTTAAAAGAAATTTCGATGATTTTAAATAAAAACCCTTCTTCTACAACAACAAGATGATATAATACTGATAGGATGTGAAAAATGGTTAACTTTAGTCTAGAGTTAATCCTGAAAATATTCCAGGAGAAACCATCTGATAACCTTAATAGTTGCTTTAAAAAATTGACACGGTGATTATGGATAATGGAAGAAACGAGTTATAGGTCACAGAATGTTGTCATAACTGACCAGAGGCGTTATTAGGATTGTTTAAAAACACAAGTTTTATCATTACCACATTCAGCTGAAATAAGTGTTAATGGAAGTAGCATTATAAGCAACTAATGATTTTTTTCTGTGAATTTTAAAAAATTATGGCAGATATTACAAAATCTTTTAATTTTGTGCTTTTTTCCAACAAATTTACATTTTGCATAAAAGCATTTGGTTTTTCATCATGTGGAAAAAAAATATAGGGTGTTTCATTTAAAATAAGATAGATATTGCTATTTAACTTTCTAAAAATTGAAATTATTTTTTGATCACCCTGTATAATCTATGATCTCGATATGACCTACGTATGATAAGGCAGACTTTTCCTAATCTTGTAACAAATTTTAAAGTTTAAGGAGTTTATATTGTTAAAATAAAATTAATTTAATTGCACCCTGCATTTTGAAAAAATCAAATATCACAAAACGAATAAAATTAGACACTTGGTACTATTAACAAACTTAAATTATTTTTATGTAGAATCTAAAACCGTCATAAAATATAGGGTGTTCCATTTAAAAAATATAACTTTGATACGTCACACTTTTTTGAGACATCCTGTATAGAGTAAAATAATTTTATACTGTGGCCTTATCCGACCTGTATATGTTCCAGTATTTACTTTTTTAAAAACCCCATGGTTATCCAGCTACATGATATAATTTTTAAAACCTTATGTCATGAAATATGCTTTAAAATAAAAATACAGCCATTGCAATGTAATTTATATAATTTGTTTTATTTTTCTTCAAAGATAGAGCGCTAAAAATGGAAAACCTTTAAAAATTATAATAATAATAATAATAATTGTGGTAAATACGTTGACATAAATAAGTAAAGTTTAAAATATTTAGAGCTAAATATAAAAGCAACTTATACTTCAAAGAGAAAAACAAGGTAAATACATGATATAAAATGGTAGCAATTTTTAAAGTTATTACCCAAGAGCTGCATGTTATATTTAAGAAATAAAGTGCTTTGGCAAAATTCCAAAGGTAAACGGTCTGTGGTCCCATTTGGAAAATTGAATCCTTTAAAAATATAACAAAATTCAAAAGATTGGTTTATTTGTAAACAACAAAAACATTTTATGGAATCAATATTAATTTAAACATTTAAAAATATTTTTGCAATAGTTTAAAAACTTTAAATTAGAATTAAATGAGTTTGTTTTAATCAACACTCTGTAACAATTGATGGTCCTTTTTTAACCGACTTTAAAGGGGAGGGAGTTCCCATGTTTTTGTGTGTATTTTACGCGATTACTCCGGCGTTTGTGGACCGATTTTAACTTTTTTAATATGAAAAAGTGCACTTCCAAGGTGGTTGGTAAAAAAAAACAAGAAAAGATCGCGAGAGAGAAAGGTACTAAATCTATTGTTTTGTCTATGCCATATGTTGTTTGTGCGACAACGCTTCCTCCAGACTAATATACCGGGTATTGCTCCGTAGAGCGGGACATAGGGAATCCCATGTAAATTTTGAAGTGGTCCAATATTGGCTCCCTAATTATTTTAGAAGAAAATATAATTAGGATTTTTAAAGAGCACGAAAAGTTGTACCCAGTGTACAAATTTCAGCTCTTCTTAGTCCGCCAGCTAAGAGATAAATGCTAAAATAAGTTACGAATCTCCTATCTTCTTACCCGCCTTGTTTTATTAGAAGTTTATAATAAAATACTAGAAAAATTATTTAACCTCTTACTCTCAAGTTGTCAGATCAATGTCACATCATTTTTAAATAATGAACTACTTAAATCATGAAAAAAATACTATTATAAAATGGTTTTACCAGGGAAATAGTTATCGAAGCGTAGCGGACATGTTTGCACCCTATTTTCCCAATAGGCCAATACCAAGTAAATTGACAATAGAACGGACGATAAAAATTTAAAACTACAGGCACAGTAATCAATAATTGCAAATATGAAGAAATTTGACGTGATCTTTTCGCCAAACGATTTTTTTTCTATTGGGACATTTAAAAACTAAGCTACCAATAAAAAATATGAAAATTTAGTCCAGCTCTGGAATGCTATTTTCGCTGAATGTGCCAGAATATGGATGTACCAACTAGCCAACGTAAGAAATGAGTTTTATAATCGTTTGAGTTATTTTCTGGCAGTTAATGAAGGAATATTTAAGCATTTGATTAAATCCTAATATTTTCGTCATAAATTGATTTCTAAATGTAAAAAAATTGTTTTATTATCTTGCGTAACTGTGAGTGCATGTGTTGGAATTAGCTATAAACTAAAATAAAAGCGAGAATTCTTTTTAAAATTCCCGTATAAAATTGTTCAGTTTTGGCAATGACATTATAAATTAATGATCTAAATTGTCACTGATAAATCGATATGGTGTTTTTATTGTTGATTTTTAGAGTACCGGGTGCATAATGAGATATTACGTTGCAGAAGTATTTAAGCAGTTTACTCTTTACTGGTTGGTTGAAAAATGCTCAAATTTTCAATTTAGGTGGAACTTACACTGTGCTCTTCAATAAATCCTAATAGCATTTTTTTCTAAAATAATTAGGGGAGCCAATATGTGACTACTTCAAAATTTACGTGGGATTCCCTATGTCCCGCTCGACGGAGCAACACCCGGTATGTAAAGAAAAATAAAGAATGAAGTCAGTTAACAAAGAAGAGGTCAGAAGCACATTCAAAATCGACAACCTTGGGGTAAAATTTACCCTTTTCACCGTACTAAAGGGGGTACCAATAGTGGTTGTTTGCCGATTTAATAGTAGTATTAATAAACTAAAGAAAAACTAAATAAACATTTAGAAAATTAAACCGTTCTTAAAAAAAATTAATAAAACTTACTTAAAATTAAAAATAAATAAAAAAATATATAAAAAATAGTTATATATTATACAAGGAAAAAAGATTTGAACTAAAACCCTTTTTTTTTGTGTTTGTTAAAAACGACGACTAATTATTTTTGGTGGCGCCATTTTATAGACAATCAAAAACTTAAAAATAAGGTACTCTTTATTAAAGTCGATAAACCTCACCGTTTAGGCACCAATAGACATTAAAGTTTTCATCAATTTTAATCAAATTACCTACATACATACAGGGTGTACAGTAACTCAACCGACAAACTTATCTAAACGATTCTACAACAAAAAAAATAAGAAAAAACTTCATACAAAAATGTGTCCTAAACGTCTTAGTTTTTGAACTACGGGGTCTTAAAAATTAAACAAAAAACACCAGACGGTAGTTTTCTTCTTATAATTGAGCAATACCGTCGTCGGCCAGTGCCTTATTTAAAAAGGATAGTTCAAAATTATTTAGGTATTACTAATAAATCATTTTGTAGCACATTTAAACATTTTTTTTAAAATTAGGTTAGTCATCAGACATTTGCGTGTCATTGTCAGATATATTGAGAAAAGCTTAGAATAAAATGACAACGTCAAATAAAAAACATTATTGCTATTCATTACAAATTCACTGTACCACGAATACAAAATTAAAAAAAGTGTTTGTTGTTTAAAAAAAAAAAAAATTACCCTGGATAGTGTGGTTGGATGAGGGTACAAATTGACAAGACAGCTCTCCCTGCGGAGTCGGTAGTCCCAGCGCGTCTCCAGATGTGGAATTTCCATTGTGTCACAAATAGATTGCACGTGGCTTGCGGTGTGAGGCGACTGCGGCCCGAAAATAGCTGCCACTCCCGTTCGTAAAAGGTGACACACTGAAATAAAAGAATAACTGGTAAAAAGTATTTTTATAATACACCTTAAAAATAAATAAAAACACAGAAAACAGTTGAATTGAAAGAAGGATAAAGTATACCATATTACGGAGTACATTTTTTAAATGACGGCCACTACAGGGTGTCCAAATTTTGTTGCAATTGCGGGGTATATTGGTTAATATTAGAGATAAAACATTGCGGTTTTGCGAAGTGTTGCTACTTTTTAATAAAATAAACGATGACACATAAATATTTTTCACTCTCTTAAGGGTGCTCATTTGAAAACTTTCCACTCAAGTTAGTCTTCGAAAACGAGACAGATTTGCAGAAAATCGCCGAGAACACGTCAAGATATTTATTGAGGGGAAACGTTTTTATAAAAATTGGACGGCGCCCCTTTAACTCCTTAACCACTAGGCCACCACCCCAAAAATTCTTAAATGAGAAGGCGGTCGAGTGAACATCATTTAAAGCTCCTGACGAGTATCTTTATAACTGAGAATATGAAGCCAATATTTCACCTAGTATAAATGGCGGTACTTTAAAATTCATTCAAAATACCTGATTTGGATGAATCATATTTCCGAAACTAATAAAGCTAGATGTACTTAATGTGGTATTTTCTTAAAGCTCATTTAAAGATCTTTTAATGGTAAAATAATATACAGGGTTCTTAAATAAAAAATATGTACTTTTTCTTCTACCCTGTATATTACTACCAGTATCACCATTAAAAGACCTTTAAAAGAGCTTTTTAAGAAAACACCAACATTAGGTACATCTAACTTTCTATTAGTTTCGGAAATATGGCCATCCTAAACCAGGTATTTAGGTAATTTTTAAAGTACCGCCATTTGTAATAGGTGAAGATATTGACTTCCTATTCTAGGGTTATACAAAGTACTTGGGAGCTTTAAAATGATGTATCACTTGACCCACCTTCTCATTTAAGAATTTTTGGGGTGGTGTTAAGAAAGGAGCACCGTCCACTAAACGTTCCCCCCTCAATAAATATCTTGACGTGTTTCGGCGATTTCTTTAAATCTGTCTCGTTTCGAGGATAACGACACGTGCTTGGTTAAAAGTATGGACCCATTTCATCAGTTTTGCGTTTCCGTGCGCATACTTTTTTTCACGTGACATTTTGTGTCTGAATCAATACTATCAGCCAATATCATCTTTTACGCCAGAGACTTTAGCACGGTTTGATGGCTAACTTAACACAGCGAGGATTACCACTCCGTCATGCGCATGAGTGAGCCCTTTTCCGGCTTGCGCTATTGGCCGTTATAATTGTCAAAACTGCGACTTTCAATATGTTCAATATGGCTGATGTGGTTTGGTGAGATTGTTGTGGCTGCTTATTTGTGTTTGTGTTTTATTCAGGAGGTTTAATTTTGACGTGTGACCTGTGTTATAAATAATACAAATTATTGAAACAACATTTGTGTAAATTTATTGGTTTTTAAATAAATTATTTTTAACTATTGCATTGTTTTTTTATGAATAAAAACAAATTTAACACTTTATGTAAGATTATTTTTTTAACAAAATATTATATGCATTAGTATGTTACATATAAATATGTAAGGCTATATTTGATGAGATATCTCGCTGGAGGTAAAAGCACAATAGAACCAATAGAGGATTTCTGTGTGCCACTTCATATTTAAAGATTTCCTTGAGAACTGTAAGAAGACCGACAAATGACCAGTTTAAATGTAATAATAGTGATAAAAATTAAACTAGCAAAAAAATGAAAAGGCCTAAACACTAAATAACTGACCCAGTTAAGGTACAAACCAAGATTAGAGTGTGTCTACTTAAGTTCGTACCATACGGCAAACCAAAGCAATATTATGTTCAAATAAAAAATATCCCGCAGTACAACCTCGTTGGTTTACATGGTCGTTTCAAATGCAGATAATGCTATTTGCAGGGAAGATTGCAGCAACCATATTAAGACGCTTGGTTGCAACGCATGTTGCGTTGCATGTTGTGTTGCATGTTGCGTCGCACGCTGCATTACACCCGTCTATTTTTTTTTTATCTTTTGACATCCCACGAAGGCATATGCCTAAATACCAGAGTACCGTGGGTGTCGGGTTATTAGATGTTTAACCCATCGTTCCCCCTGTTCCGTCAACGTTGTCCAAGCACTGAAACATGCAGTTATACATTTCACAGTACCTTTTTAGACAACGCGGTAGTGCTACCACGGTCGTTATTTTTCAAATAACTACTACCTAAATATGTCTCCCCGCTGGGAATCGAACCGTCGACCTCTGGCTCCGAAGATCAAAGCTCTGTCCACTGCGCCACGGAGGAGACTAAAACGTGGCTTAAAAGTACGAGTCTATACGTGGCTTAAAAAGTATTCGACAGAGGCGTTTAATTTAAATCGCTTAATCTGTCCGAATTATTCGACCAATTTCAATCTAGGTTGAGTTTAAGCTGGGAAAATATTTATTTAATCTTCCTGAAACTAATTCTTGGAAACATGCTCTTCGCAAAGTAATGAAGCGAAATACCTATATCTAAAGGCGACGAGCTAAAGCTAATAATGTAAGATCGGTTACGGTTTCAGGCGCATTAAATTCACCAATAAATATCATTACCACATTTTGTGTAAATGTCTTTGATAAGAGGTCTTTAAACAAAGAAAATATTTATTATTTATTTTTATACATAAATATTTGTTTTCTTCAATCAAAAAACAGAGAGAGAGAGAGAGTGAACAAGATGTCCTAAAAGTTTTGGCACAAAAACTCATTGTCTTCAATTTTAACAAAAAACAAAATAATATCAAGTTGCCTTTGAAAACAAAAGTTTATTTACTTTATTTACTGTCAGTTGAGATTTATTTATTTTGAAGTTTTCGCTTTAAGATGTCGTATAAATTAGAAATAAGAAAAAAGTATCTACAAGTTAGTTGGGCGGATACCCAAAGCTGAAATCTGTCGAATATTCCAGAATGAAAACATTTCACGCAGAACCATTTATAGAACAATAGCGGAGTGCGAGCAGGAATACCATGTCTGAATCTCCCAAAGTGGAAGACCACGTGCATTTACCGCACAGAGGTCAGAGAGATTGGTGAGAAGAGCAAAAAACCAGATTGGAATGTCAACGAGGAGACTGGCTAGGCAATACAGATCTTCTAAGAGTACGATATCGTTGGAATTGAGGAGGAATGGTCTTAAATATCGAAAGAGACGTAAGTGCCCCAAATACTCTCAAGCGCAGCATTAAAAAAAAACCGATAAATATTGTGTGCCAAAACTTTTAGGAACTGATAATATTTCAAATAAGGATTTATCGGTTTTTAATTCATATATTCAATTTCTAGGTGTTCCTATACAGGGAACTGCCGCGATCGATTTCTCGAAGAGTGCGCTTTGAAAAATTTTATAAATTTGGTTACATTATAAAGTTAATGGGAAACATACAACTAAAATATTTTTGCAGTGCAACTCTGCCACTTCGGTTATATCGGAGGACTATTGCACAACTTTCTTATTTTAAAATGAAAACAACCCTATATATTATTTATTTTTTAGATTCTGCATAAAATTCTAAACATAATTTATGTATACAGTATATGTTCCATACTTAGGTCCAACCGTTTTCTGACTTATTTTAAATTTTTATTTCATAAATCAACTATCAATTCCTTCTACACAAAAGCCTTTAACTAAGTTGGGGTTGTGGTTCCGTGTAGAAAAGGTGTTCTTTAGTAGACTGTGTTAATATTTTAACAATTAATAAATACAGAGTGGTTAAAAATAAATTATAACGACAAAACTCTAAAAATATGTTCAAATGGAAACCCAAATCTTTATTACCTTTTCTATTAGGCGTTTAAAATAGGGGTGAATTTGTATATGAATGTTTATTCCAGAAATTTATAGTTTTTAAAATATTAACGATTTAATATTTATCTATTTTAACAAAATGAAAGATTATCAAAACTACATGCGTTTTACCAAAAAACAGGTATTGTTCAACACCTTCACTTAATGCAGACACTAAAGGAGAACATAAATTAATTTAACAACAACATAACAATTTGAATAATGTAAACAGCAGTTTACTCATATAATAAAATACACCTATTATTATTTCCGAAAGTTTGCTTTTAACGGTTTAGACGATAAAAAGCGAAGATATTGCAGAAACGTAGTTGTTTATTGTCCATTACGCCACCTATTGGTATGTCAAAATAACTAATAAATATATATAAGATTTTTTATTAACACGTCTTTAAAACTTTTAATAAAGTTTTAAACAAAATGTTT
This sequence comes from Listronotus bonariensis, assembly GCA_014170235.1. Classification (NCBI taxonomy): domain Eukaryota; kingdom Metazoa; phylum Arthropoda; class Insecta; order Coleoptera; family Curculionidae; genus Listronotus; species Listronotus bonariensis. The sequence goes on from JACEGR010009663.1 coordinate 11,788, forward strand.
ACAGCTCCTAACAGTCTACTTGAATATCTTGCTTTCTCGACTAGCCATCACCAATTAATCACACAACACACACTTATAAGGTAATGAATACATTTAATTATGTCTATTAAAAAACTCTTTTCTTTAAAAAAGAAACTAAAAGCTAGAAAACCACGTAGAAAACAAATGCACAAAGCGGTCATCTTCGGTCAAAATAAACGTAGCCAATTTTACCATCATTTTATTTTTATTCGCTCCAAAATACATAATAAACATTTTGTTTGGCCTAGTTTTTATTTGCATGATTTTTAACAATAAAATGGTATGAAAAGGATATTTCCTTTAAATTTTGTAAAAAAAACATAAAATAATGTTGTTTAGCTGCCATTTTAAATAAAACAGATCAAAAAAATTTCTTTAATGTTAGTTAAACACCAATGTTAATAATATGGTTTAAAAGTATGAATATGCGTTGAAGGTTTGCCTTCAAAACTTCAATATTTATTTGCCTGCAACAAAAACGCGTGCTTTATTTAATCAGGATTGGTATGCCGCCATTTTTGTATGCTTGCCGGCAATTCGCCTGCATGTAAAATTTATTGGCAATTAAGTGTTTATTTAGGGTTGACTTTTTAATGCGTATAAGTTGTTGGCATAATATTGTCACCAATTGCCAATGCTTTACCATCAATGCCAATATGAAAAATGTATATTGCCGGCAAATAGTGTTTGCTGGGAAGCCACTTAGTCATCAGTTCTGTCCCATTTCAAATTATTCCCCTTTTTGTTGCTCGCACACTATTTAAACGACCAGTTTAGAAAGAATTAGTTAATTGTCGTCTTTATTTGTATAAAGCTTGTGGCTTCTTTACTATTGAATCGCAGTATACCTAGCTAATTTTGATCGATACACAATTTTTTTAGTAATGAATTAATAAAATTCAACACCACATGCATGGGGGCCATGTTTATTTTAAATTACCTAAATAGAAAGTTTTCGTTTTTATAAAAAAATTAACTTTTAATAATTGGTTTCTATATTATTATATTTATTTTTCAAACTTATTATTTTAATTGCAGTTATAATTATTTTCTGTTAAAACTCCCTAAAAAATAAATAAGTTTTGAAATTGTATGCCAGAACCACATATTAAAGTTATAATTAAAATGGTTAAATCTACTACTTTTCATAAATATGGCAAAATCTAGACATAATTGTGTCAATCTAACCCAATGTAGCATATGAAGACCACAGGGAAAAACGTGTTAAATAATTTTTTCCCTTTATACAGAAAACAAGTTTTAAGTTAAGAAAAACTACTATAACCACTCAATTTGCGTACTGCTTATTTATTTAACACCATATTTTTGATGATATTACGAGAGAGACTCGTCGCGTTTTTCCCCTGCATTGTCTGGTATATAGATGCTATACACTTAGACCTACCATTTTCTCTAAATAGTTTAATTTAGCAATTTTTGTGACTTAACACGTTTTTCCCCTGTGGTCTTCATATGGAGTTAATTTTGGTGGCAATACGAAAATCAACAACGGCTTAACAGAAAAGAAGAAATTGAAATTTTTGATTGAGCGACATGTCCCTTTTACTGAAGGTATTATAATATGCGTTGCTATAGTACGACCCACATTTATTTCATTCTGAAAGCGATGCCGCCAAGTACAGAAAAAATGATAAAGCAAATAAACCCTTTTTGTGAACAATTATTTATTGCAGCAAAAAATATTCAATCCGACGACTATGCCACGCGTTACAGGTTTTATGGCACGCCAGAGACCAAATAAGAGGATGTTTATTAAGTACGTGATACGTATTTTCGGAATATTTTTATTTATTTATCTAAAAAATATGTAATCGGGCTATGTGCTTTCGAAAAGGTTTGTTTACTTTATCATTTTTTGTGTACTTGGCGGCATCGCTTTCAGAATAAAATAAATATGGTTCTAACTATAGTATTTCTCTAGTTTTTGTCCAAAGACAAATGGCAAACCTTTAAGAGACACCCTGTGTCATGATTAAAAAAACGGTATGATTTATAGGTCTAAACTAATATGTTTTTATCGGATATTTTGACGTTTGCCTTCCAAGTTCTTTGGGAAAATATCCACCTATTGTTCTTAAGAACTCCGCACATGGGTCGGAAAAACAGCGACGAGACCGCGATTTTCCCAGCCTTTGACAGCACGTATACATATCTCAGCAATCCGTGTGCTTTAAAAAAAACAATTGCAATACAGAGCCGTTTGGAATTTGTTTAAGTTGTGTCCAGATTCGCAACAATTCGCCAAACATCTCTCCAAACAAACCAAACTATTTGCGCGCTCCTTTGATGCAAAAAATCGACAAGCTCTAAATCACTGCGGAATCATTCTCCAAGCCCTTGGAATGACGTGAATTCCGTCCACGTTCACGTCCGCGCTATGTGGGAATGGACGCAGCATAAGAATATATTAAAAATTGACCATTAAACGTAACGTATGTCCTAAAAGTTTTGGCACAAAACTCATTGTCTTTACAACATCTTGGTATACGAAGAAGCTGTGCTTGAGAGTATTTGGGGCACTTACGTCTCTTTCGATATTTAAGACCATTTCTCCTCAATTCCAACGATATCGTACTCTTAGAAGATCTGTATTGCCTAGCCAGTCTCCTCGTTGACATTCCAATCTGGTTTTTTGCTCTTCTCACCAATCTCTCTGACCTCTGTGCGGTAAATGCACGTGGTCTTCCAGTTTTGGGAGATTCAGACATGGTATTCCCTGCTCGCACTCCGCTATTGTTCTATAAATGGTTCTGCGTGAAATGTTTTCATTCTGGAATATTCGACAGATTTCAGCTTTGGGTATCCGCCCAACTAACTTGTAGATACTTTTTCTTATTTCTAATTTATACGACATCTTAAAGCGAAAACTTCAAAATAAATAAATCTCAACTGACAGTAAATAAAGTAAATAAACTTTTGTTTTCAAAGGCAACTTGATATTATTTTGTTTTTGTTAAAATTAAAGACAATAAGTTTTGTGCCAAAACTTTTAGGACATGCATTATGCACGTCTCTGACGGTTGTCGCTACTTCAAACACGAGTATACACGTACATACTGTCAAAAGCTCGTCGAATTACGGTCTCGTTGCGTCGGTGTTTCACCGACCCACGGGCGAGTACCTTAGTTAAATAGGGTGATTTCCAAAATAAAAAATAAGATGCTATAATGGCAAATTAAAATGCAAGCACCTCATTGCCTCAAATTACCAAACTAACCAAATGGCTCGAAGCTTAAAATTTATAATGCATCATGGAGATTTTCCTAATTGGCCTATGAGGCTCCCTTGATTACTGAGAATAGCCTATTGCTAACAATAATATTACTATTTCATAAAGTCCACTATTAAGGATAATTCATAGGGGAGCAGGACATAGAGCGCAAATTGATTATGTAATTAGTGTGTTTGACGTCAGAGCGAGTGTTCTATTAGCTGGGGTGTAAGTAAATTATAATGCTTATTATATGTTAATGATGTGTAATTTTGATAAAATTAAATGTATTTTTGTTAATATACGAGCCAAAAATGGGGTAAATAAGCATTATTCTATATTTGAAAAGTTGAGACAAAATGTATGAATTAGCCCTTGACTATGGCTTAAAAGTACGAAATAATCAAGCGTCAGCGAAAAAGGCTCTAAAAGTACTTTTAAGGTACGCACACATACGTCGGCATTCGGACGGACGGTACGGATCCGAAAAAATTGTTTTTCTACTACTGTATAAATAAGAAAACTTTGTGGTCCTACCAACGCGAATGATAACGAAAGAGAACCTTCGTGTTACCTGGTTGCTAAGCGTTGCTAGCTACGAAAGTAATATTTTTAGCGCCTGGACAAAAAAGTAAGAGTAAAAAAAAAGAAAATATGCTTGTGGGAAATATTAGGATTTATTTATAAAAAGTAACTAATTTATGACAACATATTTTAAAAAAACTAGGTTAGGTATTGACATTAAAAGTAATTGTGCAATTTGAGCAATTAGCAAAAGAAATTGGAGAAATAATACTTGAATTAACAGTTTTTAAATTTGTTGTTGGGGTATCGTTATCACCTTTAACTACGTTAATATTCATATTTTTCACTGTTACTTCATTAGAGGAAATACTGGTAGGAATTTGGTGTAAAATCTTCTTTGAAATTTCCACCTTATTACTATAGGATTCAGCAATATATCCCTCCACAACAGAAGAAGACTTCCAACCTACATGCTTTTTAAGTCCAAAATATCGACATGCGAAGCATTGGCAAGGAACGTAGTTGACGTTCTTCTAAAAGAATGGCCAGTGTATCTACTGATGTCTTCAAGCTTCAAAAACTTCGCAATTTCTTTAGGTACATTTGAAATAGTGTGCTTTCCAATTACTTGATTAACACATTTACCTCTTTCATAACGATACAATAAGCGCTCATCTAGAGCATTCCTTGGTCTCAGCTTAATATATTCCTGTAGAAATCTGACATAAGGAACTGAGCCTTCATCGTTGGATACTACAAAGTTTCTTTAAACTTTATTTTTAGACTCCACTATTTTTACTATAGCCACGTCAATTCTTATTTCTACATCACTTAGCTTCATTCTGTATATTTCGTCTGTCCGGCATGCCTCAGCCACTCCTATAATGGCTATTACTTTTATTGCTAAGTAACTTTTACATGATACACACGCACATATGAGTCATAGGAAAACCACAGGTAAATAATAAAAAGTTAGCGCCTTTTCGCATATGGTATAGACCCACTGGGTTAAAACCCTTAAGTAGGAATTGGCTTAAATTCTTGTCAAATAACTTAATATCTGAATGAAACGATAATGACCGGATCTTAATTCAAATTGCTATATTCTCGCGGGATTTTTAAATCCGGTGCAAATCGCCCGCACATAGGTGCACTGCTTCATTTAATTTTATTTTAACTATTTTTTCCGATCGATATTGTCGGTCCGATGGCGACGTATGTGCGCGTACCTTTAGCGTAAGATACCATGTACGTGAAATTTTTTATGACAGCTAAAGAGAAATTTGGAACATTGTTTTTTGAATAGAAAATATTTGGTTTCTGTTTCCGTTTGCCATTTAACGTTTTGGTTTTTGATATGGTATACAGGGTGTCCAAGATAAGGATCCTAAGCATGGAAATCTCAGTACCTATTGGAGATACAGCTTTAATTAAATTAGGAAAAAGTTGTGTTTTTAAAGCTTATTTACATGCCGTTTAGAAACTTGAAAAATTTTCATGGCCTGCTGAGATATTTGGCAAAAACGAAAATTTGACAATATTAATTTTATTTTTTCTGACTTTATTTGAAGAGATATAAAAAAACTAATAACACTTTTTCATTGGCACTTTTTAGCTACTACATGATGGTATTTATAGATTTTATACCCGACGTTTCGTTTTCAAGAAATCATCATCAACTTTATTTTTTATATGGCTCGAAAAAAAAGTACACCCTGTATCTGATCTCATTTTTTATTACAAATTTATCGATGTATCACATGTCATATTTTAATTTTTAGTTAAAAAAAATTATTTTTTCTATTTTTTTAAAGTTATTTTTAAGTAGGCCTTGCAAACAAATGCTTGGACGTTAATACCTGTTACCGTATCTGCAACATAATTAATTATCATTATAAAATAGTATTTGTCGATATTACCCTGTTTGTCAAGTTGTTGTTTTTAGAGCAATTATTCTTATTGTTACTGTTGTCTTTATACGCAATACGCATTACTAGGCTCAACAAAATTCGCGTGTTAAGATAATATCGAAACATCAAGAACGTTTTGGGTTTAATATGTGGTGTGGAATTTTAGGAACTAAAATACCAGGTCCATGTATTTACCATAATTCATTAACTGCAGAAATGATACCTTTATTTATTTTTGCAGCACAAAATGTAGCATGTTAGCATGTCAAACTTATCTTCATGGCTATAATGGCCATCGTGCATATCCGACCGTAATAATACAATAAGATATTAGCTATTCACCAATAAACAATAATAGAGACAACTGTAACAATAAGAACAATTGCTCTAAAAACAACAACTGGACAAGCAGGGTAATAAGGACAAATACTATTTCATAATGATATTAATTTATGTTACAGATACGGTAACAGGTATTAACGTACAAGCATTTGTTTGCAAGGCCCACTTAAAAATAACTTAAAAAATAAAAAAAATGCAATTTTTCTTTTAACTTAAAATTAAAATATGACATGTTATACATCGTAATAAAAAATGGGATCAGATACAGGGGTTCTTTTTTTCGAGCCATATAAAAATAAAGTTGATGATGGTTTCTTGAAAACGAAACGTCGGTTATAATAATCTAAAAATACCATCATGTAGTAGCTAAAAAGTGTAGTTTTTATATCTCTTCAAATAAAGTCAGAAAAAAATAAAATCGATATAGTCAAATATTCGTTTTTGCCAAATATCTCAGCAGGCCATGAAATTTTTCAAATTTCTAAACGGCATGTAAATAAGCTTTAAAAAACACAACTTTTTCCTAATTTAACCTAAGCTGTATCTCCAATAGGTACTGAGATTCCCATGCTTAGGATCCTTATCTTGGACACACTGTATATGCCATATACTATATGAAACCGGTAAACGGAAAGTATAAATTGACAAATAAAAAGTTGTTGTTTTAACTTCTAACTAAAACGTCAAACGGAAAACAGAAGAACGGAAACATCAATCTATAAATTCAGCTTAAATCCCTTTTGTCGTAATAACTAGTACAGGAAATGAAACATTTCATCTGACAATTTTTGATCCTGCATGGATCGATTTGAAGTTTTAACAGAAGATAAAAATAGCTCAGCTTGATTTATGCTATTTTTAAGTTTAGTGGAGGAGTGCACTATATCTTATTGCGTTTCAATGTTTTTATACAATTCAGCAGCATTTATTAGTTATACTGATTTTGCAACATTGCTTTGATAGGTTCTGCCAACAGTTGATGCCTTTTATCGGTCCACTGACTTGCCATTAATGAAAAATTATCTCCGAAATATTTCTAATTCTGGTTAAGAGGAGGTTCATATAAAATATTTTGTTCCGTATCGTAAATCGGGACATTTTGCTATGAAATCGGGACATCGGGACCTAGGGACTAATAGCGGTGACAGTCCCGATATATCAAGATAGATGGCAATCCTAAACATGTATGTATCATTTTACTGAGCTAAAGTACCCTTTAGCTCACTAGTGAATTATAGACTTTAACAAACCCGTAGTTACCAACAAAATGCATTACAACCAAACAAGCTTGCTTTCCAAAAAATACAAAATTTTGTTGCTGGTGTTGACAATGACAAGTAACAAATAATGGATGACGTTTTCAAATTATTTTCGATATTAAAAACGATTCTATACGAAAGTGTTGGATAAAATTTTGTATTAGACACGTGAGTTATTACATATAAGTCACTTAAGAAAATAACTTAATATGTAATATAACTCACTTATCTAATAAATAACTATTATTTTAATAAAATTTTGTATAAGTACTTAATGGAGCATAATAAGTAAATGATAAAAATTAAAAAATGATTGCATTGGTTTAAAGCCCTTTTGCCTTTAATAATTTGTGGATGCACCCCGATGTGTTACGCATTGTCCAACGCGCCTAGGCATGCTTCTGCTCAGGTGGTCAATGTCCTCCTGTGGTATCTCATTCCAGGCAACCACCAACTCCTCTCGAAGTGCTTCTAGAGTCTGAGGAGGACGTTGCAAATTGAGCAATCTCCTACCCATCATATCCCACACGTGCTCAATTGGGGATAAGCCGGGAGATCTTAGTGGCCATGGTAACAATGTGACATCATTACGTTGAAAGAGGTCTATTGTGACTCTTGCAACATGTGGTCGGGAATTATCTTGTTGGAAAGTTGGATTTGCCAGAGTGTCAAGATAGGGTAAAAGATGGGGTTCTAGAACTTCTTTGATATAACGCTGCGCGTTTATGTTACCTCTGATGAAGATTAAAAGGTGACCTGGAGCCATAAGCTATAGCACCCCAAACCATAACTCCAACAGTGTAATGAACATGTCTTTCAACAAAAAACTGTGGATTCCTTCTTTCACCACGTCGCCTTCTAACCCTGGCTCGACCATCGTGCATGCCTAAACAAAATCGAGACTCGTCACTAAAGACAATACTGTTCCATTCCTGATCCCAGAGTGACCGTTGTCTGCACCACTCAAGGCAATTACGTCGGTGTTCTCGAGTTAAAGGGAGGACCCAGTGTGGCCGGTATGAAAACAGGCGAAAACTTCTCATTCGTCGGTAAACACTTCGCATGCCAATAGGTCTTCCGTGTTCTGCAAACCATTCATTTGCAATGGACCTGGTAGTGGAGAAACGGTCCCTTAAGGCCAATAATCTTAGGCGGCGATCTTCACGGTCTCTTGTTCTACGACGGCGGCGTCCAGTGCCCCTTGCTCTTTGCGTACGGCCTTCTTGAAGCCATGCCTGACAACACCTAACCACAATGTCTACACTTCTTTGCACTCTAACTGCAATTTCCCGAAAAGAAAGTCCATCTTCCCGAAGTCCCACTATACGGCCGTTATCAAACTCACTGAGTTGACGAAATCGTACAGGTCTTCGTACTCTAGAGCATAGTAACCAATCGTAAAGAATATCAACAACCAAAATCCGCCAAATTTGGATCTTTACTGCGGCTGCAATATTCATTTTAGATCGTTAGTGAATTAAAAAAAACAGTATAAAAACCGGACTGTCGAACTGATAAGGCTGAAAATTTTATCAATTGTTATTTACAGTAAGATAAATAAATTCACTAAATTTCATTAAAATAAAACCATTTAAACTGGGTATTCAGATTTCTATGTCACTTTGTATATTTGGCAACGCTGCGTTAAAACAATAGAAATTATACGCAAAAATCTACTGCACAAGCATCTTTAAACAAGTTATTAAATCTAAAAACCACCCTTATTATATCACCAAAAAATATATTTCATTAAAAAGGCAAAACAGTCACCGAAAAAAATCATAACAAATTTGTAAAACAAGGTCAAGGAGCGCAAAAATTTAAGGATAAATATAGTTGCTGTCAACTAACCTGTTAACTAACATAAATATTGATATATCGGATTATTGTCGTCGAATTGTTCACTTAAATACACTCAGAAAAAACATGTTTGCTAATTATTGCGGATATTTATGATCACTCATTGGATCTTGTAACTGAAAAACGTATTGGACTGGCATCAATTTTATGTCCCCATATATCGTATTCGATAATCTTTCGGGCGCATCATAACCTTTCGACGACGTTGCCACATGTCGGTCACATAGCATATTTTTCTTCATTATTTATTAATTACTCCTATTACAAGCTCTAAAGGTCGTATTTTAATTAGCCAAAATGTTCAGAATTGTTTTTCTTTCGTTAATACAACTTTTATTGATATCTGATCATCAGTATTTGTGAAGTAAAATAAAATGTGCGATTTTCCATAAGGATCAATGTTAAAAGTACATATTTTGGAATATTTATAACTTTTTTCAGTTCTCTGTAGACCTTTAAAAATTTAAGTAGTTGATATTCTTATTATAAAGTAGGTACCAGTATGCTAAGTTTAATAATTTACTGAACATTAATTTTTACCGTACTACCTTAAGTAAAGGTGTAGTAGTATATTACATTACAAGGGTGGAATTACAAGGGTGGAAAATGACTTATTTCACACGAGTGGGAATATTGTTGCACGAGGCGTCAGCCGAGTGCGACAAACCCACGCGTGTAAGAAGTGATTTTCACACAAGTAATGTACACTATTTTTCCTACGACCACAAGTTATTCACCAAAAAAACAATAAAAGTTGTTTGTCTTCACGGAAAAAATAAGAAAACAATTGAAAACTTTGCATCACTAGGGTGATATATACTTTTCCTTACTGCGATATATTATACTGTTTAACAATATTTTTATATCAAAAATCACCTACCTAGTCGCTTTTTATTATTTAGGAATTAAAAAGGTCCTCATTAAAAAATATTGCATGGCTTTTTCAATGTAAATCCCATTAACAGCCTGATAACTCCAAATTTATTTTAAATAACAATGACAGCGATGACAGCTTTATATTATACTTTGCAACACTAGTGTGATATAAGGTATTTTCTATGCATGAAAACAGTGTGCTATTTACTATTTTCACATGTGGTTGTAGGAAAACTATTCTATGCTTTCCACACAAAATAAATACTTTTTAAAAATTGCTTTAAGCAAGAGTTTTTAAGATATTTGCGTTATGATTGTTTATTGCGACAACTTAATTAATATTACGGGCTAATATTAACTTTAGATAGGCATAAACTAATTGTTTAAGTAATTAAAATACTAAGTGTTCGAATTACCAACTTAGTTTTCGAAAGAACGATAACTGCTCTATATAAAGTGCATAATTAGATTAAATGTTTACGGCAAGATGTTTTACTCAGTAGAGAATCTGGATGTTATTTCCAAACTTTGCAACTTTTAGGAGCTTTATGCTCTTAATACCACAACTTTTAAAACTACGAATGTAGAAGGTTTAAAGTTAAAATTTATTATAGTATTAACAACTGCACCTATTACCAAAAAACAAATTGTACGATCCATGTGAGGACGTAAAATAGCAATTTTACGCCCTAGGGCAAAAAAGTATCAAAAACGCCTGTATTTATAAATGATGACGTGAAATGGCACTTTTACGCCCTTGGACAAAAAAGTATCAAAAATGCCCGGATTTTAATTTTTACAATTATAAAATTAAATAATGCCCAATTTGTTTTTAGTAAAACAACAATTTATTAATTAATTAAACCTATGTTAAAAGCATACTAATTACAAATTAAAACATTAAATGTTTGTACATAATATATTAATTTTAGTCGCGGAGCTCGAGCAACAACTTTTAGCCGCGGGCGTAAAAGTGCTATTTTACGCCTTGGGACAAAAATAACTATTCTTATTTTTTAAGTTTACGTTAAAAACTTTAAGAGCGACTCATTAAATATTAAATTGTATTAGTCATCTACGTTTATGGATGGTGGAAGGGAGGATAACCATCTGAATGTTTTAAAAAGTGTCCGTCGAAAGGAGCAACTTAAGGGGCGCCACCGTAGCCAGATGAGATTTTTTAATCAATAAGCATGAATTATTAGAGTGAGTTACAAAATGAAAAAGGACAGATAGATACAAAATAAAAAGGAAAGAAATACCAAAATCCCTCCACTGGCTACTGTGGCGCCATCCCAATTTGCTACATTCCGATTGCCACTTTTTCAACTTGTCCGCCATAAAGATGGTTATCCTCCTCTCCACAATCCATATCTACGTTGTTTGGCCAAAAATGTAATTATTGCTCATGAGTGAAGTACCTGTATTTTTTCTTATATTAAAAACTGTTATAAAGAAAAGATGTTTGATGAATTGTTTTTCTTTATATGCAATTTTGTTTATTTGCAAAAACATATATTTTTAAATTTTTGCTGGGATACTGGTACTTGTATTTTTGCCAAAATCAAAAACTATTGTTAAAAAGGTGTTTAAAATTAATTTAATTTTCTTACTATGCAGTTATTTTCCAAAAATATTTTTGAATTCTTTTGCGATATTGGTAAAAATTTAGGTGTATAAATTAGTGCAATACATTACCTAATTTTTAAAATTCTTAGGACAATTTAAAATTAACTTTATAACAATTTTTGATATTAGCAAAAATACACGTAATTTACACCTAAAAAAACGAAAAAAATACAAACCTCGTTCTGTACCAGGCAAAACTTTTTATAACATATTTTTTGTTTAAATATATTTGTAAAATTAATATTGAAAAAGGTTTCTCATATGACATATGACGCCAACTTAGCAGTGGTATTAGCAGAGCATTATACCCTACTCAAATATTAATCATCAATTTTAGGCGCTCCACCAAATATAACCGTAGTATTAGATGGTGACAACTTTGACGTATTATACATTGTTTAAACGTCAACATAACCGATTGGTAAATATCGTTTTGGAATTGGTTCTTCGCCTAAAATTGATGAATAACAGACTGATACGATTTTTGTCCCGTAATCCCTGTCTCTCCTTGTTGTTGTTCTTCTAGCCTATACACCTTTTGACTTAGCTAAACCTGTATAGGTTTTTATACGTCGAATACTTATTAAAAAGAGCCACCTCCTATACCGGGTACTGCTGCAATCAATTCCTTGAAAAGTAACGTATGTCCTAAAAGTTTTGGCACAAAACTCATTGTCTTTAACTTTAACAAAAACAAAATAATATCAAGTTGCCTTTGAAAACAAAAGTTTATTTACTTTATTTACTGTCAGTTGAGATTTATTTATTTAGAAGTTTTCGCTTTAAGATGTCGTATAAATTAGAAATAAGAAAAAGTATCTACAAGTTAGTTGGGCGGATACCCAAAGCTGAAATCTGTCGAATATTCCAGAATGAAAACATTTCACGCAGAACCATTTATAGAAAAATAGCAAAGTGCGAGCAGGGAATACCATGTCTGAATCTCCCAAAAGTGGAAGACCACGTGCATTTACCGCACAGAGGTCAGCGAGATTGGTGAGAAGAGCAAAAACCAAATTGGAATGTCAACGAGGAGACTGGTTAGGCAATACAGATCTTCTAAGAGTACGATATCGTTGGAATTGAATAGAAATGGTCTTAAATATCGAAAGAGACGTAAGTGCCCCAAATACTCTCAAGCGCAGCTTCTTCGTATACCAAGATGTTGTCGTCAACTGAGGCGGGTACATTTTGCCAATGAAAAAATCATTATTTTAGATGACGAAAAGTATTTCACTTTGAGTAATT
>JACEGR010009664.1:0-24681 GCA_014170235.1 Listronotus bonariensis
GAATGGTTATGTAATGCTTATCAAAGCCTACTTTTCGAGAAATCGATGGCAGCTGTTTCTCATGGGAGACCCTGTATAGTTTATTAGTACAGGCGACAGATCCGAGGTAAGAATACTGTATAGGCAATAGCTAAAGGTATATCGGTCAGTTATAAAGAACAAAGGATGTACGATGAATCATCCACATACATTACATGCCGAGTATTCACGTTAAACCGTCTCTTTTCCTCACATTGCCTATATGTTATGTTATTTAGCTGATCCGGTAAATGTATAGTTTATCTAGAGCGGTCAAGGATATTCACTAATGAAATTAAAAGTTAATGTATGGTTTATGTTAATTTGTTGCCATTATTATAGCTTTATTAAAAAAACTGGTACCGAAAAACAAAACAACATCTAATATAAATTATAAATAAGGCCAAAATCGGGTATTTATTAGAGAATTATTGCACAGTGAAATAAGACCAGGCACTAATAATACCGGCTTTATTTTTGACAATTGAGCTTGCGCAGATGCAAAGTAGGATTAGGACTTATTAAGTATAATGCCTGGCTTTACTTATGTCGGTTTTAGGTCGTGCCTTATTTTGGTCTTATTTTAACTTTGGAACTGTTTGTCTAACCGAACGGCTTCCGACCACAAAATCAAGAAGTTTTTAGAAGTAAAAATACTTAAAACCTTGCTTTTTCAAATGTATTTCGGTAATTGTGGTAAACAAATCCCTACAACACAAAACAATAAAGAAAATCCACTAATATGTGTTTCCCTTTTTTTAGGTTAATGGTACTGTCATCATGATTTGCAATAACTCTAAATTATGGGTACAAGTACTATTTAAATAAGGCCGTTATTAATAATTCCCGAGCTTAATAAGGCAACTAGCAATAATTCTATATTTTTCATTTTACTACATCTTATTTTTTTGTGACGTCTGGCTTTTTATTGTCGTTATTTCATTATTACATTAATAACCCCATATTCAATTAAAAGATGATTGTTGCCTTTTTTACCAAAAGCTGCATTATCACCTCAAGAATTCTCTCAAAAGTCTTATTATTACATCGTCAATAGCTCTGCCTAAGGAGAAGATATACAGGGTGTACAGTAACTCTACTGACAAGCTCTCGGGGTAATTATACAATAAAAAATAGGAACAGATTTTTTATTAACATCTGTTAATGGGCCAGGGTCGATACTTTTTAAAACAAAAATAAATTGTTTTTTACTTAAAATCTCTACTTTCTGATGGTGTAAAACTTTTTCGATATCAAAATAAGGTCAAAAAATAAATATTTTAAACCAAAAAAAATTACAATGCATTTGGGGCTTGTAAAAGTAAGTTTTACCAAATTTTGTAAAATAATTTATTTTTGTAAAAGATAAAAATAAAAAAACAAAAACTTGTTTTTTTAATTATTAAATGCCAAAGTTTTAGATGTTTTTATTGCCTACAACTTTAAAACAACTTTAAACTTTTTTCATAGGACTTATAGTTTAACCAAAAATCTAGAAAAACCGTATTTTACACTTAAAACCCCCATCTACCCTTTTTCGACCTTAAATCGCCCGTCATTTATTTTTCCTTTAATTTTTGTTATATTCTCTACCTTTTAATGGGTTTAATCCTACTTTTTTTCACTTTTTACCTCTTTTAAAGGCTTCGGCATTGGTCTATAAACACCTACTTTGCAAAAAATCGATCGCAGCAAGTAATCGTGGGACACCCTATATAGTATAAACTTTTGAGTAAAATTAAAAAAAACAAAAATTTCAAAAACACTTATTTTAGTAAAAACTGTTATACCAGGTATAAACCTTATTTAAAAAGGTTTTTCTTATTTTTGTTACATAGGTATTTTCTAATAATTTAAAATAATAATACCTAATTTTTAAAAGAATAAGATTCCGCAATGCTTCTTTTATGGTTTAAAAATATGCAATTAAGTATATTCTATTTTTTTAAAACTATACAAGATACGAAAAAAAATAGGAGACATAAAAGCGGTATTTTTATTTGCTTAATCTAAAGAAAGCACAAAAATTTTACACTCATTTACACAGCCAGTGGCGTACCGTTTTTTTGTTGGAAATATTTCTTTGGTTGCCTCTGGGGACGCCACTGGACTTATTAAATGTAATTAAGTTAGTGATGAATTACCCCCTTAATGTTATTAATATTATTGCCAAAATAAAACAAAATTGGGAAAAGAATAGTTAGGATATTTAAAAAATAGATTTTATTTTGAAATTGAAATTTTAACACCCTGTATCTCAAAAGTTAAAAGGTTTAGGAGACATATGTTTATATAAACTTTTCTTCCTGAAATTAACTTAGGAATAATACCCTGTATTTTTGGCTATCAATTTAATTACACCCTGTATAGAGCGGTCAAGGATATTCACTAATGAAATTAAAAGTTAATGTAGGGTTTATGTTAATTTCTAGCCATTATTGTAATGCTTTATAAAAACTGGTACCGAAAAAATAAAACACTTGATATAAATTATACATAAGGCCAAACACGTGCTTTAGCAAAAATTGTTTATCTGTAGTTAAAGGAGAATTTTTTAAGGCTTATCAGGTATTTATTTCATTACGATTTATGTTTGGGGACCTTATTGTCGTTATCTCATTAATAAATTACCTTACAAAACGACCGAAGACGTCGACGTATCTGATCGGCGTACGCAGAAATTTACGTTACGTTCTGCCTACTCCATACAGTGTTGCCAACTCTGAAAAATATTAACCCCCAAACGTAAGGTGGTTTCAAAATTCTCTAAAGTCTAGGATTGTGCCAAAAAAAGGAAATCCAGTGAAAATGAGGTTAGTTTGGTTCTTGGCCATTGATGACATGCGCTTTCTCTTCAGTATTTTGATAATGGGAATTCAAAATCAAAACGTTTGTAACTAAAAATTCTTTCAGATTCTTGATCAGCGCCTCAAACCCCCTGTATGCCCCACTCTCGCGACACACACTTTAATTTTTTTAAAGAATCGTTAATAAGTGCTATATTTGTAACTTAGGCACAATGGGCATTTGGGCAAATGGTTCAACTTCTTGGGCACACACCCCTGTATAAATATATATTATGATTTTCTTTAAGATTTTATGATTCTGACATGTCAATATTACAAAGAGCCAACATCACATAAAATCCCAAAAGATCTAAAGCCAGCATCCCCATAAACTTTTAAGGGTACGATCCGGGACCTCTTATCCTAGAGCTGCTATTTGCCAAAATGCCATTGTACACAAGTTTACAACATAGCACTTATTAACGATTCTTTAAAAAAAATTAAAGTGTGTGGTTGCAAGTGAAAGCAGTGGGGGCATACAGGGTTTTGAGGCGTTGATCAATCTGAAAGAATTTTTAGTTACAACGCTGATTTGAATTCATTACTAAAATACTGTGATGAAACGTAATCATCAATGTTAAAAACCAAACTAACCTCATTTTCACTGGATTTCCTGTTTTTTGGCACAATCCTAGATATACCTAACACTAAATATTTTATTTATTTATTTATTTGTTTACGGGCAACCCCAATTTCAACCTTTAGAAACCTGTTTTTCATTGTTTTTTTATCTATATGAACTTAGGAACCTGTGAAATACCCTGCGCTTGTGTTTTTAACGAAGGCTTAAGAAACTTAATATTAGAGTAAACAGAACTAACCATCATAAATAAATAATTAATAGTTTAAAAAAACTAAAAAACACGCTTTTATATGCAACCGAACTAAAAATTAGAAAATAATTTTTCATTAAAAAAAATATTGTCATTTCATAGTAAAAAGCGTGGGGTGCATTTTACTATTTTTCATAACTTTTCCATCATAGATATTGGCAAATATAATAATTATAACATTTAATATATTATGCACCCCACGCTTTTTACTATGAAATGACAATATTTTTTTAATGAAAAATTATTTTCTAATTTTTAGTTCGGTTGCATATAAAAGCGTGTTTTTAGTTTTTAAACTATTAATTATTTTTCATTTTTAGTTCGTTATATCAATTAACTTTGCTACTCTTGACAAAATGGCGAAAAAATTTTTAGTGAACAAGAGTAGCAAAGTTTGAAATGTTGCCAACAGATGGCAACCCACTAAAAAATTTCTTCGCAATTGAGTAGCAAAGTTTGGAATGTTGCCAACAGATGGCAAAGAGTAGCAAAGTTTGAAATGTTGCCAACAGATGGCAACCCACTAAAAATTTCTTCGCAATTGAGTAGCAAAGTTTGGAATGTTGCCAACAGATGGCAACCCAGGTGTTGTTTTTATAATATAATGGAATTTTTTTCCTGGCGATCAAAAACAAGATAACGGGATACTGTTTGCAGATTATTGCATTGTCATGGGTCCTTAATACGTGTGCAAAGTTTCAAAGAAATCGAATAGCTGGAAGTTGGTTAAAATTAGGCTCAAAGATTCCGTTACATAGATGGATAGATAGATGGATAGATAGTTACAACCCAAGTTAATAAAAGCGTGTTAAAAATGGGTTTATATTTATACCATTTTAACAGATTTTGCTCTAATACTTTAGTTGCCTATAGCTGCATATAAACTCATTTGTGTAATTATTTCAAAATTTTGCCTTACAAACGGTAAAACAGAATGTAATAATAATTTTGTATATCTTGGATAAATAACTTATCAACATAGCATCAGAGTTTGCAGGAACCAACAACCGTGCGTCGTAGATTAATAGATAACAACGTATGGTGTTTAGATGGCAATCATAATTACATATTAATTGTATACGGCTGTGTACCCATGACATACATGTCATCAGGTCAGGTCTATAGAGTCATGTTCCGTATTTCCGATTCAATGGTCACCCCGTGAACAATACTGGCCTTATTTTGTTATTGCGTGATTGTTTAATATACCTACACAGGAGTAATGACAGATTAGATAATTTTTAAAGACCCTAATATTTTATAAATTAAATAAATTGCATACCCAGATAAATTCTAAACTAATCTAAAAAAATTAAATGGACTGGTGTCAAGTCATAAATTCACACCCTTTTAATACATTCCGAACAAAAGTATATTACATAACAAGTGTCGAAAGTGATATATTTTTCACGAGTGGGAAAATCACTTTTGGCACGAGTCATGTACAATATTTTTCCTACGACCACATGTGAAAATAGTAAATAGCACACTGTTTTCATGCATAGAAAATGCCTTATATCACACTAGTGTTGCAAAGTACTTTACAACACTAGTGTTGCAAAAGTATAAAAATATAAATCTGTCATCGCTGTCATTGTTATTTAAAATAAATTTGGAGTTATCAGGCTGTTAATGGGATTTACATTGAAAACCCATGCAATATTTTTAAATGAGGACCTTTTTAATTCTAAAATGATAAAAACCTACTAGGTAGGTGATTTTTGATATAAAAATATTGTTAAACAGTATAATATATCGCAGTAAGGAAAAGTATATATCACCCTAGTGATGCAAAGTTTTCAATTGTTTTCTTATTTTTTCTGTGAAGACAAACAACTTTTATTGTTTTTTGGTGAATAACTTGTGGTCGTAGGAAAAATAGTGTACATTACTTGTGTGAAAATCACTTTCTTACACGCGTGGGTTTGTCGCACTCGGCTGACGCCTCGTGCAACAATATTCCCACTCGTGTGAAATAAGTCAGTTTCCACCCTTATAATGTAATATACTATTTCCTACGACCAAAAAATATTTATATACCAAAAATCCTAAGTTAGTCAATAATTTAAACACAGATAAGATTATCTGACAAAGCTAGAACCCAGTGAAGGGTTACTATCGTCGGCAAAACTAAATGGAATCAGTTGTGGACGAGAGAAGGTCGTTAATGTGAAGAAGAAACAATTTTGGTGCCAGAATTGAGCCCTGAGACACTCCAGCATTTACTTCGTGAAAGCTTGAAGAATGTCCGTCCACAATAACTGATATACGTCGACCAGATAGATAACTAGATAGCCAAGTACAGAGTTTAGTTGAAAGACCATAGGAGGAAGTTTATTAAGAAGTTCGGCATGCCAGACCTGGTCAAAAGCTTTGGATATATCCAGAGCAACGATCTGGGACTCACCTAGAAACTCAAGAGACTTATTCCAGCAGTGTGATACGAAGGAAAGAAGATCTGCTGTAGATCTTTGTGGCGAAATCCATACTGCCTGTCATGCAAAATTTTGTGTTTTTCTAAATACTTAAGAATTTGTGAATTCATGATTTTTTTGAACTTTTTAATTTTTTTTAAAATTTAAATAAAAACATTTTTATTGGATATTTTTAGATTTTTAAAATGCTGAAGGCAAAAAAACACAATATGTTGTTGTTTGTTTCCCCGGTAGCTCAGTGAACAGAGTCTTTGATCTTTAACCTATAATGTCCGGGTTCAATTCCTAGTCAGGGAGACATTTTTAGGGTAGTAGATATTTAAAAATAACGTCCGTGGTGGCCCTACCACATTGTCTAAAAGGTGCTGTGAAATGCAAAAACTGCATATTTCATTACTTATAACCCGACACCCACGGTACTTTGGTACTTAGGCATAAGCTTTGGTAAGTTATAACAAAAAACATCACAATCATGGCCCAGTTTAGCTTAAGTGTTTATCACTATATTTACTTGTTTAGGAGTTATAGGAAAGGATAAATTTGGTTCTCAAATCAAATCTCAATTAAAGGAAGAAAATATTAACTTCCATTTCGTGGAAAATAGCACTGAGACAGTACAATGTGCAGTTCTTATAACAAATAATGGAAGTAATAGATCACTGGTTACAAATAGTAATCTTCAATCGACAAAAATTATTGCAAACCATAATATTTTATTGGATGAAATTGAAGAGGAAGTTAATAAATGTAGTTATTTTTATGTACCAGTAAGTATTTAATTTATTTAAAGGTATACGAAAGAGTATTTGTTTTACAAAAACAATAACACAAATATGGGTTTAAAAGCAATAGAGAAAGAAATAAAGTTTTTTCTTATTTTCAAACATGTTTTAAGCAGCTACTTTTTTTATCCTCATGTTTTAACCAGTAGTGACAAAACAAAACTAGTTATTGTGAAATATATTAAAAATAGTCATTGCGCGAATATATTGCACTGTTTGGGGATGACTAGCAATATTGCTGTACAATATTTTGCCCAATAATATTGATCGTCTGTGGGCCTCTTAATGCCTTATTTTAATGTGCAATAATTTCCTATTGTCATTTATTTGTTATACAAGGTGTAAAAGTAAATCACAATAATGTGTTAGGGTTAATAGGCAGAAGGCAGTTGCTGATACCGTTATTTTTACAAAAGTTTTTATAATTCTAAAAAAATCCTTTACTATTTAAACATTTTTAGGCATTTTCTTTAGTGATGTTTGCAAACGAAATTAAAAAGATTGTAGATATTTTTTTGTTAAATAACAAGAAAATCGTTTTTAATCTGTGTGCAACCTATATTTTGGAAAGTCAAGCAAATGATGTAAAATATTTATGTGAACACGCTGATGTCATTATTGGAAATAATAAGGTAAATAAAGAAATTCACAATTACCTATTTGAACTGTAAATTTTTCGAGCAGACAAATTTTCGAAATACTTTATTTTTATGTAATTTTTAAACATTTTTACTTATTTATTTATCAGGTGCCGTAATCCCTTTAAATTAAAAAAAAGTTTGGGCACAGAAAAAATATCAAAAACTTATAGGTATGTAACATAAGTTATTATGGCTACCGTTACGCCCCTAGCGGTCGGCTTAGAATTTTTAAAATAATTTCCATCAATTTCTCTTGGTCATATTTACTAAAGTTTTTTTTTTTGAAGCCTAATAAGAATTAAATACTTACTGGTACATAAAAATAACTACATTTATTAACTTCCTCTTCAATTTCATCCAATAAAATATTATGGTTTGCAATAATTTTTGTCGATTGAAGATTACTATTTGTAACCAGTGATCTATTACTTCCATTATTTGTTATAAGAACTGCACATTGTACTGTCTCAGTGCTATTTTCCACGAAATGGAAGTTAATATTTTCTTCCTTTAATTGAGATTTGATTTGAGAACCAAATTTATCCTTTCCTATAACTCCTAAACAAGTAAATATAGTGATAAACACTTAAGCTAAACTGGGCCATGATTGTGATGTTTTTTGTTATAACTTACCAAAGCTTATGCCTAAGTACCAAAGTACCGTGGGTGTCGGGTTATAAGTAATGAAATATGCAGTTTTTGCATTTCACAGCACCTTTTAGACAATGTGGTAGGGCCACCACGGACGTTATTTTTAAATATCTACTACCCTAAAAATGTCTCCCTGACTAGGAATTGAACCCGGACATTATAGGTTAAAGATCAAAGACTCTGTTCACTGAGCTACCGGGGAAACAAACAACAACATATTGTGTTTTTTTGCCTTCAGCATTTTAAAAAATCTAAAAATATCCAATAAAAATGTTTTTATTTAAATTTTAAAAAAAAAATTAAAAAGTTCAAAAAAATCATGAATTCACAAATTCTTAAGTATTTAGAAAAACACAAAATTTTGCATGACAGGCAGTATGGATTTCGCCACAAAGATCTACAGCAGATCTTCTTTCCTTCGTATCACACTGCTGGAATAAGTCTCTTGAGTTTCTAGGTGAGTCCCAGATCGTTGCTCTGGATATATCCAAAGCTTTGACCAGGTCTGGCATGCCGAACTTCTTAATAAACTTCCCTCCTATGGTCTTTCAACTAAACTCTGTACTTGGCTATCTAGTTATCTATCTGGTCGACGTATATCAGTTATTGTGGACGGACATTCTTCAAGCTTTCACGAAGTAAATGCTGGAGTGTCTCAGGGCTCAATTCTGGCACCAAAATTGTTTCTTCTTCACATTAACGACCTTCTCTCGTCCACAACTGATTCCATTTAGTTTTGCCGACGATAGTACCCTTCACTCCAGTTTGGGTTAGTTCTGAACTTCTCACTTTGTTCGTTCTTTTATCCCTAGAGTTTCTAGACTGTGGAACCTGCTGCCAGCGGAGGTCTTTCCTTCCCCCAAATCTTCAAGTATTTAAGTCCCGTGTCAACAAACTCCCTCTTACCTCACATAAGACACCCACGGTACGTTAGTATTTAGGCTCTTAGCCTTCGTGGTTTGTCCAAAGATAAAAAAACCCTTATTTAATGGTTCGTTACCCGATTTAAAAATTAAAAAACAAGTTGTATCTAATACGTTGACTAATTATGTGAAAGATGCAATAGCTGTAAATGATATGTTAACAAATTATGAAATATAAGGAAGTTTATAAACAATAAAACGATTTTTTAAATAGACGACGATTGTTGGGTAGTTTAAAAAAAGAACTAATATTTTTACAATAAAATTTAGCCTCTATAGGCAATATGAATCTACATACATGAGGTCTCTGAAAGGTGCGCAAAAAACATACCACAAATTTCTAAGGCTTAAATATGATGATCTAACCCAACTTACCTTGATCCAAAAATGGATGGTTTCGGAGATACGGGATGTCAAAAATGTATTCTGGATTTAGTTTTTAATAATTAGGTTTATTAATAATAAGTATACAGAGTGTCCGGAAATTACGCGTCAGGATTTCTCTGGGCGATTCTGCACGAAAAATGAATGTAACAAACCTATACCGGGTGTTGCTCCGTCCAGCGGGACATAGGGAATCCCATGTAAATTTTGAAGTAATCAAATATTGGCTCCCCAAATTATTTTAGAAAAAAATGCTATTAGGATTTATTAAAGAGCACAGTAAGTTCCACCCAAAATGAAAATTTGAGCATTTTTCAACCAACCAGTAAAGAGTAAATGCTTAATACTTCTGCAACGTAGTATCTCATTATGCACCCTGTACTCTAGAAATCAATAATAAAAACACCATATCGATTTATCAGTGACAATTTAGATCATTAATTTATATTGTCATTGCCAAAACTAAACAATTTTTACGGGAATTTCAAAAAGAATCCTCGCATTTCATTTTAGTTTACAGCACATGCACTCACAGTTACGCAAGACAATAAAACAAATTTTTCTACATTTAGAAATCAATTTATGACGAAAATATCAGGATTTAATCAAATGCTCAAATATTCCTCCATTAACTGCCAGATAATAACCCAAACGATTATAAAACTCATTTCTTACGTTGGCTAGTTGGTACATCGATATTCTGGCACATTCAGCGGAAATAGCATTCCATAGCTGGACTAAATTTTCATATTTTTTATTGGTAGCTTAGTTTTTAAATGTTCCCATAGAAAAAATCATTTGGCGAAAGATCACGTGGATTTTCTTCACATTTGCAATTATTGATTACTGTGCCTGTAGTTTCAAATTTTTTATCGTCCGTTCTATTGTCGATTTACTTGGTATTGGCCTATTGGGAAAATAGGCTGCAAACATGTCCGCTACTCTTCGATAACTATTTTCCTGGTAAAACCATTTTATAATAGTGATTTTTTCTTGATTTAAGTAGTTCATTATTTAAAAATGATGTGGCATTGATCTGACAACTTGGAGTAAGAGGTTAAATAATGTGTCTAGTATTTTATTATAAACTTCTAATAATACAAGGCGCGTAAGAAGATAGGAGATTCGTAACTTATTTTAGCATTTATCTCTTAGCTGGCGGACTGAAAAGAGCTGAAATTTGTACACTGGGTACAACTTTTCGTGCTCTTTAAAAAATCCTAATAATATTTTCTTCTAAAATAATTAGGGAGCCAATATTGGGCCACTTCAAAATTTACATGGGATTCCCTATGTCCCGCTCGACGAAGCAACAGCCGGTATACAATTTTTCGAAAACTCAAAATTAACGGTGAGAGACAGGATGTTGCAGAAAAAACATTTATTACTGTACTGATCTTCGCCAAATTTTTCATACATATCAATAACAAATTATTACCCATTAATAACGTTTGTTTTCAAGGCTTGCTTTGCTAATTTAAAAAATCAGACTTTCTAGTTAAACATATACGTAAATGTTTAAAGTCGTTTTTCTCGGAAACCGCTCACTTTAGGTTAATGCAATAAAAGGATCTTTTTAAAATATATTTTAATGCTCTTTATTAATTTTATATTTAAATTTATAAAAGGAATGAAAAAAATTAAGTCATTTTTCTTAAGTGAAGGACAGTTTAGGGCTTTTGGCGTTAGTGCCAAAGGCCCTAAAGTGGCGTCAAATTAATAAGGTTAATATAAAGAATCAATAGTAATATAAGTGCAAAATTTGGCGAAAATCAGTAAACTAGAAAAAAGTTATTAGTAAAAATAACAAAAAATGTTTTTCTATATCTTCGTTAATTTTAAGTGTATCTCCGTTAATTTTGAGTTTTCGAAAATTTTTTATAGAAGTTTGTTGCATTAATTTTTCGTGCTGAATCGTCCACCGAAATCCTGACGCCTAATTTCAAGACACTCTGTACTCTTACAATCTTAGGCTAGGGAGAGTTTCGACAGGTGAGAAATTAGAATCTGCTAAAAGTCCTATATTCAACATATTTTCCAAAAAAAAAAGTAAACTTGGTAAAAGTTGATTTTGGTAAAGTTTTTAAAAATAAGGGTGTTTTACTACTTTGTATCATGGTATCTCAAAAAATTAGACATTTAGGACAAAGGTTCATTTAAACTTTTCTTTTTAAAATTACCTGAGGATTCACACTTCTAAAGATTAGCGACTTATTCTAAAACACTCTGTATAGCTCATGCAGACCTGGCCATACAGAAAGTGCTTTTAATTCCAGATATCTCAAAAACGGCTTTCTAAATCAACTTTTACGTTTTATGTAAAATCTGTTAAATAATAAGAATTTTTATTTAAAAATTAAATACAGGGTGGTTCAATAAATTTATGTCGTTGTTAATTTGTGCAAGATACCGCAAGTAGCCCCCTTCAACGTTTACAACAAAATTAATATCAGATTCTAATTTCTCACCTGCCAAAACCCTCCCCAACCGAACATGGTGATAATACACTTATTATTAACAAAATAATTTATTAAAAACAAAATCTAGAATAAGTTTTTGACACCCTGTATCTCTGAAACCATCCACTTTAGGACTAAGCTAAGTTGGGTTTAATCATCATATTTTTGCCTCAAGGAATTTATTGTATAAATTTTTCCGCAACCTTTCAGAGACACTCTTTATACCGGGTGATGCATCGCCGGGCGGGACATAGGAAATCCCATATAATTTTTAATGGGGTCAATTATTGGCTCCCCTAATTATTTTAGAGAAAAATTCTATTGAAGAGCATGCAAATCTACGTCCATGGTAAAAACTTTTGATTTTTCGGTTAACCCGTTTGCTAGTTTTTTTTTCATCATCCCACCCAGGTCCCCCTAGGTGGTGCACTGCAGCCTGAAGGCTTATTGTACCTTGACCCCTACTCCTTCCCATTCACACACCATTCATTCCATAACTTGGATGGTTGTTGATCGGTCCGTTCGTTCACCCCCGAGCAGAACACCACGTGCCGTTGCCTAAAACCGACAACGCTGGTCACCCATCCAAGTAATGGGCTCGCACTTCACTGCTTAACTCCGGAGATCGATGCTGCCGATACAACCGGAGCAGCCACAAGCGCGCCTCGTTTGCTATTTAGATGCAAATATATTTTTCAAAATTGTTACATTATTATCGCCTCATATTTATGAACAATAAAAATACCAGTGAGCGTGACATAACAAGTCATTTTGAAATTTAGTGCTTTATTATTATTAAAAAATCGTACAGTGAAAAGATTAAAGTTGTATTTATACAAACGAATTAAGTTAAGTTAAACTAAACTAAAGTCTCTATCATCTCTTACATTTTCTTCTCTTTGATACTCCCTAGCTTCACATCTGCAGTTATTTATCACTGTGCCTTTGGTCTCAAATTTTTTGATAGTCCTATCGACTGCTGATTTTCCGGGTATTGGTCTATTTGGATACTGAGCAGCGAACATGTCTGACACCTTTTGGTAACTATTTCCTTGATAGTACCATTTAATCATCAATACTTTTTCTTCAGTAGTATAACTCATGGTTAATCTTTTCGCTCTACGATTTTTGAAAATAAAAAAGCACTAAATTTCAAAATGACAACGTTATGTCACGCTAACTGGAATTTTTATTGTTGTTCATAAATATGAAGCGATAATAATGTAACAATTTTTAAAAATATATTAGCATCTAACTAGCTTAACCGAAAAATCTAAAGTTTTTACCATTGACGTAGATATGCATGCTCTTCAATAAACTTCAATAGAATTTTTCTCTAAAATTATTAGGGAAGCCAATAATTGACCCCATTAAAAATTACATGGGATTCCTATGTCTCGCCCGGTGACGCATCACCCGGTATGTTTAAGATACTAGTTTAAGTTTTCCCAATAAATAAGTGTAATATAACCACAGTACGTTAGTATTTAGGCTTTCAACCTTCGTGGACTGCCCAAAGAAAAATTGCATATATTATTACCTATAAAGAACACATTCTCCTTATTGCTTAAAGCCCACTGAAAAACTCGAATTGTATTAATGCTTCCACCTGGTATATATTTCCGGATTCATTTTTAAAATATCCTTGAAGAGTCCTGCTTGGCTTTCATTTGCTTTTATTGCATCGTTGGGGTTTAAATCATATTTTTTCAGAAAATTAGAATCAACTTGCACTATTATATCCATCATGACTTTTCCAATGCACAGCAACATTCTTGTAGTGATTTAATAATCTGTAAAAATATTTCGGTAATTTTCTAGAAAATGGGAGCAACTCTGATTTTGACGAAATTTGGTATACGGGGGTTTTTGGGGCGCTGATCACGAATCTGAAAGAATTATTTGGCGGAAACGTTTCGTTCTCGAGATATCCATCATCAAAGTTGATATTTGAACTAACCTTATTTTCACTATATTCCCCCTTCTTTTTGCACACAATTCTTGATTTAAAGCTAAAGTGTCACACAATATTTGATTTTCACCTTTTAAAACCCCGTTTTTCTACGTTTTTACATTATTTTTGAATTAAATTGCGTGGCTTTTCTCTGATAATCCGGCAACCATACATACACATAGGGCTTCATGGCAAACTGGGATTAAAATGATTCAAAGTATAGCTATGCAGTTTAATGCAAAAATAATGTAAAAACGTAGAAAAACGGGGATTTAAAAGGTGAAAATCAAATATTGTGTGACAGTTTAGCTTTAAATCAAGAATTGTGTGCAAAAGAAGGGGAATATAGTGAAAATAAGGTTAGTTCAAATATCAACTTTGATGATGGATATCTCGAGAACGAAACGTTCTGCCAAATAATTCTTTCAGATTCGTGATCAGCGCCCCAAGACCCCGTATACCAAATTTCGTCAAAATCGGAGTTGCTCCCATTTTCTAGAAAATTACCGTGTTTTGTTTCAATGCCTACTACAATGAACCTAAATATCAATTTATACAATGTAAAGTAAACGCGACATCAACTGAACCAAACAGTCAAGTTACCTTTGATTTCGTCATTATATATTTTAGTTCATTGGTCACTAGTTTTAAAATTTGACAGTTTGCAAATTAATTTAATAGAAATTATTGAAAATTAATAGTAATTATGAATTTGGATTACTGAGAAATTAAAAATGAATTTATACTGTTTTAGTATTATTTTTAACACGCTTTTATTAACTTGGGTTGTAACTATCTATCTATCAATCTATCTATCTGGCTGCCTATGTAACGGAATCTTTGAGCCTAATTTTAACCAACTTCCAGCTATTCGATTTCTTTGAAACTTTGCACACGTATTAAGGAAACATGACAATGCAATAATCTGCAAACAGTATCTCGTTATCTTTTTTGGATCGCCAGGAAAAAAAATTCCATTATATTATAAAAACAACACCTAGGTTGCCATCTGTTGGCAACATTTCAAACTTTGCTATTAAATGAAGAAGAAATTTTTTAGTGGGTTGCAATATGTTGGCAACGGTCCAAACATTGCCTGGATTGCCATCTGTTGGCAAAATTTCAAACTTTGCTACTTAATGAAGAAGAAATTTTTAGTGAGTTGCAATCTGTTGGAAAAAATTTTAAAATTTGTTACTCTTGTTCATTAAAAAATTTTTCGCCATTTTGTCAAGAGTAGCAGAAACTAAAAAATGAAAAATAATTAATAGTTTAAAAAAACTAAAAAAACACGCTTTTATATGCAACCGAACTAAAAATTAGAAAATAATTTTTCATTAAAAAAAATATTGTCATTTCATAGTAAAAAGCGTGGGGTGATAAATATATTAAATGTTATAATTATTATATTTGCAAATATCTATGATGGAAAAGTTATGAAAAAATAGTAAAATGCACCCCACGCTTTTACTATGAAGTGACAATATTTTTTTAATGAAAAATTATTTTCTAATTTTTAGTTCGGTTGCATATAAAAGCGTGTTTTTTAGTTTTTTTAAACTATTAATTATTACAAATAGTAAGTACGTACAATTTTCTAAAATTAAATAATAAATGCATGTTATGAAGTTAAGAATTTGCGAGTTCATGGATTTTTCCATTACTTTACAAAGCATTGAGAGGAGTGAAATAGGACTATAGTTGGATGGAAGAGATTTAGATCCTTTCTTGGGAATAGGTTGAACACGTGCAGCTTTCCTGTTCTCCGGAAAGATATCTGTGTCGTAAGAAATTCGAAAGAGCCGAGTTAAGATTGGTGCAAGTTCTGGAGCACATTTTTTAAAACGATTGCTGGTATGCCATCCAGCCCAGACGATTTCTTGGTGTTAAGGGAAGAAAGGATACGCTTAATGTGTTTTACTTTAAAAATAATATTGGGCATTTTTTGAGAAACTGGGGTAACCGCTGGAATTGGATGATTTACAGGAGGGTCAAGGGTTTAAATGGCAGCAAATTGTTTAGCAAATAGTTCTGCCTTTCCTTTAGCGGTAGAAATAATTTCATCTTCCATAGTTAGTGGTGGGAAAGAACTGGTACAAAAATTCCTACTTATGTTTTTCGCAAAGGACCAGAAAGATTTGCTGCCATTTGAGCAAGAAAGAACTTTGTTTTTAATACGATTGTCGAAGGAGTCTTTGGCTTCAGAAATTGTTTGATTGTAGTAGTTTCTTGCTTCAATGCTGGCCTGTCGGTTTTCTGGACTAGGATTCTGGATAAACTTCTTTTGAGCCTGAACTTTTAAAATTCTAGCTTTATTACAAGATTTGGAAAACCAAGGTTTGTTATTGGATTGTTTGGGGTTCTTGATGGTGTGTGATTATTTGCATAATTATTTGAAAATGTAACATCTAAAATAAGCATAAGAACCGCCAAAAGAGCAAAAAGTCACAGAAACTCACGTTATAACAGAAAAAAAAGGACAAAAGTTACAATTCTAAATCCGGCTTGTTAGATCTTGTAATAATTAATTTAAACTGTAACAAAAAACATAACAAAGCAAATAAAAGCAAAAAAAAACAAGTATCAAAAATTTTATTTATTTAGCACATATTTACAAATAATACAAATCACTCGTAAACTAATTTGTTATCAAAATCACACCCAGTACATTGCAATACATTTTGGGCACACCATTTACCGCATTTAATGCATTCATCTAGTGTAGAATTTTCCACCATCTTTGCCAAAAATCCTCCAATAAAAGCGTCTCCTGCACCATTGGTATCAACAATATTCTTTACTGATTCAACTTCATAATAGTTCATTTTTCCATTTTGGTAGGTGATAATGGAGTCTGATCCTCTAGTAATAACCAATAAATTGTCATTAGTCTTTGAATTAAATATATGGGATTTGGTGGTATTTATTATATTTTGTTCCAGATTTTCTTCAGGTAGATACGTCCCGCATATCTGCGCCAAACTTAGAAATTCCTAAAATACAGAGTGTCCTCTAATTAATGGTACACAGAAAAACCACAGATTTCTTATGTCAAAGTATTAAGATTAAACCAAATATACCTATTGGGAATTTAAATTAAGGAGCATAGTGTTGCAATTCGGTTAAATTAAAATGGGTATCTACACAGCCTTCTTAAATTCTAAGCCGTGAAGGAGAAATCTGGCAACACTGCACAGTAGGAATGTCAAGTAATGTTTAGAAGTAAACAGAAACAAGTTTAAACGATTGCTTAAAAGGTTTTTTCTGTTTTTAAAAGTTAAATCGTAGAGTGTATTTATTATATAAAGAAAAAATAAGCAATTAATTGTTATATTTAAAAAATAGGACCAGTGGCAATATGTCAATCGTTGTTTTTACGTTTAAATGTGTGCGTATAGTTGGTGCGTACGGCATACATAATGGCACGAACGTGTTGCGTTTCGGGCTGCAAAACGAATTACCCAAGTTATATTAAAACAGAGGGTTATCAAACAACATTTTATTTCCTCATAAACGATGAAATTAGGAAAGCCCGGTTGTGCGCTATTGACCGGATAAGTGTTTTTTATTAAAAGTAAAAGTAGTACCTATACGGTAAATGGACAAATATATTTTACGGGCTACTAATTAACCAAGTGTGTTTTTAAAAAATGGTTTTATTTTATATCAA
This sequence comes from Listronotus bonariensis, assembly GCA_014170235.1. NCBI lineage: Eukaryota > Metazoa > Arthropoda > Insecta > Coleoptera > Curculionidae > Listronotus > Listronotus bonariensis. Next base: position 17,597 of record JACEGR010009664.1, read on the forward strand.
TAGTGTGTATAGTACACCAAAAACAATTATTTACCCCAAGCAATATCCTAAGGACTATATCAACTAATGCGCATAAATATCCTGGTTAGTTCACCAAAAATATTATTTATATAGATATTCTGAAAGTTATTTACCTAAGGCAGTTTTAGGGTAAATATAGTGGAAAACCTAATTTAAAGCGTTTGTTATTTTAAAACGCATCTTATGTAATACGCTATATTATTAAGCTTTTATATTTATAACTAAACACACATGCTTTCAATTCATTTTAAGTATTGCAAGTATTTCTAAATAATAAATGTTTAGTTAACTTTAAAAAAGCTACATTGGTCTGTTCGCAAAAAATGCATAAAGCGGGGTAAAAAACATCATAACAATTTGAAATTTTTAAATCCTTACCAACAAATTTGTATAAGGCAGAAAAGTTCCTGATAAGTTTTGCAGACACATTATTGCTTTTTAGGGCAACTATAGTATTTAAAATTATACCTATATGTTGTCTAAAATATTCAAAAAAATTAATACCTATATTTTGTTTAAAACACTTAAAAAATTAATTATAATTAGCATGTAATCTATTAGGAACTCATTTCAATATTCCTACAACTGTACAGTGTTGTTTGCAACGTTGCCTTTCTTACTTCACGGCTCAGAGTTTAAGAAGGCTGTGGTATCTAGATTCAATTTGGCGAAGAACATTTACATAAATTACCTGATTAGTTATTAAATTTCACGAAAAATATTAGGCATCATTGTCTGACAACCTAAATAACACAAAGCATGATAATAGTCAGTGTTTCGAGAAACTTTATATATAGCTATAAAGCGTAAGCTCTTCGTTATTTAGACTTGAACTGCAGATAAACCAAAACTGACTTCGCACGATTTGCTTCATTGCTGAATTTTTAACGAAATCCATGATGGCAACCACTTAAAACGCTTAACACTAGTTGTAGACTAACTATTTTCTTATTTTTTATTACATTCACCCCATAAATCATTTTTTTAATAGAATATTGACTGCAACAACAGAAATCAAAACTTGAATACGAAATGTCATTATGTTCTAAATTTGCAACTGCAACGTTGCCAAGCCGCTTAATTTTAGTTTTCCATATCCAAAAGGTCATAATAAGGCAAATACAGGGTGTCAAAGTGGCAAAATATTTTTAATTTATTTCGATAACTTCTGATACATTTTTAATATTTTAGTAAAACTCGGGGTTTTTTGACATGAGCTATTTAGATCTGATATTAATTTTTATAGGTAAACCAGAGAAGGCTGACGACACTATTTAATTTTTTTTAAACGTCCTAACTTTTTTGTGCTGCACTGTATGTACCATCTAAGTAAACCAGTAAACTCCCTAATGGTTTCTACACAAAAAGATATACCTTGTAAGAATGGCTCTAAGCAAAGTTTAAGTGGTTTAGTGCAAGCAAAAAATGCCTTTAAAAACAGCGCATTAGTCATAACTACAATTGCCTTATAGTCTAACATCTGAATAGGAAGTGAACTTCACCCATCTGTTTACCGGTTAAAAAATGTTTTATATTAAAGATGGTATTTTAATAAAGGTTTTGCTATGGAGTTGCCTAAAAAATTAGGTCAAGGCTCCCATATAACATTTTTGCCGGCAAGGCATTGGCAAAAAGGTATCAAAAAGACATCAAAATGGGCACATGTTGCAGAAAATGTAATGGCATCCATCATTATTAAGTTATGCTGAAAAAATGTATTTAGGATGATGGCATCCATTATTAAAAGGTTTTGGCAAAAATATGCCTTTTAGATGATGGCATTACATTATTTTTTCCTAATGACAATAAAATGCATTTTTTACCGTCCAGGGAACTAAAATGTGCATAAATAATGCACATGCATAATGTGTGTTTATGTACAGGGTGTCCCATATAAAATTAAATACTATAATTTTGGAGAAACCATAAGAGATCCAATAAAAATACTAAAAAAAAATACATTTAACTAAACAACTTCTGCATTCAACTTTTTCTTGTATCTCTTATGGTTTTTCCAAAATTATAGTATTTAATTTTGTATGGGACTCCCTGTACATAAACACACATTATGCATGTGCATTATTTATGCACATTTTAGTTTCCTGACGGTAAAAATGCATTTTATTGTCACTAGGAAAAAAAATAATGTAATGCCATCATCTAAAAGGCATATTTTTGCCAAAACCTTTTAATGATGAATGCCATCATCCTAAATGCATTTTTCAGCATAACTTATTAATGATGGATGCCATCATCCTAAACGCATTTTTTTCATCATAACTTATTAATGATGGATGCCATCACATTTTCTGCAACACGTGGCCCAATAACGGCCAATTGCCCATTTTGATACCTTTTTGCCAATGCCTTGCCGGCAAAAATGTTATATGGGCTATTACCAATTAAAAAAAGTAAATTTTAAAATTTTTGAGTGACCCTGTATATGGTCAATATTCATTTTTTATTGTACATGAAGGTACTAATATATAAGTACATTTTGTTTCTTTGATTTTATAAATAAAGCTGTTGTAAATCTTTAAATTTTAAACTTTAAAATTACTTTGGTACATTTTGTATTATTTAAAAATATATATTTTAATAACTAGTATACGTGTACGTATTTAAAAATATGGGGGTTGCCATGATACAAGGTTTGTCAAAAATTTTGAGGTTATTTTTTAAATTTAAATATGGCCTTGACCCATTTTTTTTAGGCAACCCTATCGCGATACGTTTGTTTAGATACTATCTTTAATTTAAAACAGTTTTTATCCGGTAAACAGATGGGTGAAGGTCGCCTCCTATTCGGATCTCGTACTATTATGATGAACGAATAACTTAATGTATTCTTCGATCTTTTTAACTTTTTGTTTACACTAAACCATTTAAATGCAAATATCGTAAAAACGGTTGGTTGAAGCCATTCTTACAAAGTATACCTTTTTTGTGTAGAAAGCATAGGGCAGTTTACTGGTTTACTTAGATGATACATACAGAGTAGCACAAAAAAGTTAGGACGATTTAGAGAAATTTGTGTAACTAGGCCCTCCCCTAGTTTACACATAAAAATTAATATCAGATATGAATAGCTCATGTCAAAAAGCTTTATATACTAAGTTTTACTAAAATATTCAAAATATATCAAAAATTATCGAAAAAATTAAAAATATTTTTTTCTTTACTTTGACTCCCTGTATCTTCTTTATTATCAACTAATATTTTGACATAAGGAATCTGTGCGGTTTTTCTGTGTACCATTAATTAGCACACAAACACCCTGTAAAATTAGATACTTTAATAAATAAAACAATGCTAGGGTAAAAAGTTCCATAAAAAAATATAAATAAGACGAACGGTTGATTATAATACTCATTTAAAACAAAATCGTATTGCAAGTAAAGCAGAAATAATTCAATTTCTATACCCAGTGCCGGACTAAGGCTTGTTTTCTACTGAGCAAAGAGTTAATGTTGCGCTCTTGTGATCAGTGTTGAGTTTCTTATGCTAAAGAAAAATAAAGAGTAAAAAAAGGTGCGCTCCCCCCATGTATAATTGGGACAACAATTGTTTTAAACCCACTAACCAAAAATGGATTTCTCTTTCTTATCCTGAAAGAAATTGAAGGAGAGCAAAAAAGTCCAACCAAGTGATGATGTAGATGTATTTAACTTTTACTTTCTTTTTACCCTAAATTTGCGACCTTCCTGATCTGGCGCTGAATCTGTGCTTCACGGATTCACACTTGATCCGGCACTGTTTATACCCGTCCAAATCTTCAAAGAGTTGGTAACTTACTTTATTTCTTAAATAAAATGAAAAATTAAAATGCATTGCATATACCTTTTCATTTCCGATTAATAAATCAGCATTGAAAACCATAAATTTTACTTCCTCGGGATAGGTCTGGCACAGAAAAGAGGCACCTAAGTTTACAACAACTTGTTTGTTAGTACCTATTGCTTTAAACTGAGTTATTAGTTCCTTCACAACTTCTGTGGAGACACCAAGAAAGAATGTCTAAAAGAGACAAAGTTTTAAAAACATTGAAATATGTAGGACCCAGGATGTTTATTTAAAAAAATATATACTATGTAATTTTTGACATGGCAATGTGGTTTCAGTTCATAAAATAATATGCAAATCAACGCCTTTATGGCAGTGGCGGCTATTCAGGTGTAGTAAGTGAAGTGCCACTTCACCAAAATAAATAATAAAACATAAAAAAACATATTACTCATATTTAATTCATTTTTCTCATTTCTATTCCTTATATGTAAAATTCGCCATGGAAAATCTAGCATATAAATTAACCGCTGGCGCGAGTCGCTTTCCTCCGCTTTTGGCAACGCCACATCGCAATCCGCGATCAGCAAGTGTATTGCAAATATAAAACGGACCGAAGTATACACATCATGCGGGGTTTTGTGTACGCTTTGACGCTCCGTTGCCATGACAACGCTATACTTGAGGGCGGCCAGAATCGCGGGTGGGAGTATCAGGTGTGTTGGTAAATCGCTAGCCTTAAACAGATAATTTTGTGCAGATAATATAGGTTTTGGTCGTTTTGTTGGTTTTCACGTATTATTTCGATTGTTTCAGTTTGAGTATTATTCGCGACAGTGATTTTTCACAGGAAGAAATTAAAGGACATTACATTTTACAAGATTGTTACAAACTACAATTTCTTTATCTTGCTGATACTGCAAAGTTTGGCCAGTATAACCAAACTTTTCCACTGATTCTTTTCAAAATGTATTGGAGATATATGCCGAATCATTTCCAAAAAATCAGCGGCTCAAAAATAAACTTGACCTAATATTTGCTGATGAAAGGTATAGAAACATTTCATTGCAGCAGTTAGTGAAATAAGTTAGCGCAAAAAAGAAATTTTTATCGAGGCGTATAAACTTTTTTCGCTAATTTTAACGATACCGTCGACAAGCGTGTCAGTGGAACGGAGTTTTTCTTGTCTTAAGCGTTTAAAAACTTTCTAAAGGAACACTATATCCTTAGATAGAGTTTTATCTTTGGCCAATATTTCAGTTCAAAAGAAGCTTCTACAGGAACTGATAAAAACTCAACCATTTTATGAAGATATAATTTATAAATTTGCTGCATTAAAAGATAGAAGGATTGATTTGGTGTATAAAATTTAGGTAAGTTTAGATATATAGACTTTTTACTTAGACTTTTGATAGTTGAGTATTTTCAATTTTGCTAAAATGGTGAATGCACTTTTTTCCCTTCCTGCACTACACCTGTTTTTAAACCCGCGAGCCGCCATTTCTTTATGGGAAATGCTTAAAACACAACTGCTAACCAAGTAACTAGGTAAACAAAAGTGTAGACTCGTTATAGATATAGGAACCTTAAACCTTACGAGTTTCAACTATAAATATCCACTCCTAAATATAACGAACTCTTTTAAAATTTGGAAAGAGCAAAACAACACTATGCTTACTTACCGAGATATACAGAAGTTTGCACGATTTAATAATGTGTTGTAGATCAGGATTACTGAGATTTTGAACATCAAATTCTTTTGATGCCCCCAAGTCAGTAACAAGAGATCTATGTTTGTCATTTCCAGACACTAACACTGCGCATTTTCCAGTTTTCATATTTGCATGTTCCAACAAATATGGATAAATAAGTTCTTCTTTTAGTTTTTCCTTAATCATTTTTCCAAAACGATCACGACCAATTGTTCCTAAATGTCATACTGCATTAATATTTAAAGATAATTTTAAGGATTAAGATTCATTATTATATTATATAATTAACTAAACTAGTTTTATCAGTTTTAAGGGCAACTAGTTAGGAGTGTCTTGAAAGCTTGCGTAGAAAAATAAAATGAAAGAAATAATATCTAAAAAGGAGGCCCTAAACGAACAATCTGATTGAGTTAATGGACTGACGCGCGCTTTAATCAACCTTAATCAGACCATCAATCTTTTGATCAAAAGCTCCTTCTTATAAGAAAAGGGATCAGTGCTCATTTGTTGTTCAATCGCTACTGGTTGTTTTTTGAGCTGCTGTATTGATTTATTTTCGTAGTGAGCAATGGTTTCGAATACGGATTTGGCCTTTCTCTCCCTAATTGGTTAGTTCTGGTTAGTTCTTTTTTTCCCCAGAAAAAAACACGGTGGTCCAAGGTGTGGTACAAAATGAGAAAACGTTTTTCTCATGAACATTTATTACATTTTCTGCGGGATTCGGAACCAGAGAACTGTAGGAACTTTTTGAGAATGGACGGAGAAAATTTTGATTATCTGCTGGAGTTAGTACGGCCCGGCATCGAGAAGAAGGATACAAATATGCGTGAAGCAATTACTGCAAACCAGAGTCTGTCTATCACACTGAGGTACCTTGCGTCTGGCACAGATTTAAAAGATCTTAAATTCACTTCCGCCATTGCTCCTCAGACTATGGAGCCTTGCCATTTTCATTTGATCTTTTACAAAAAAAAGATCATGGTAATACCATAGTGAAGGTTGAGGGATGTCTTCCGTAGACGTCCCTAACACATTTTTTTCTCTCGATAGCCTTGAACTCCCTGTTGAAATTTGTTCTGAGAACATTTATTTTTGACTTTAATAGCTTCACAGTAAAATCAGGTTTTTAGCACTTTTAACGCCCCCACGATTTTCTCTTACGCTGCACTTTTCTTATTTCTGTTGAAATAGTCCTTACTCTTCACCTTCCTTCATTCCGGAAAATCGCGATATAAATCTTTAAATATCGCAAAGATAATGTTTTTTTCGTTTTTTACAACCCCGAATTAGCCTATTTAGACCGTTAAAACGCCCGATTTTCATTAAAAAAATTTGATGAAAAGATATTTGCACCACGTACTCCCCCTTTGAAACTTGTGAAAAGTCACGTTTTGGTAAAAATCTAAAAAATCTTATATATCGCAAAGATAATGTTTTTTCTTTTTTACAACCCCGAATTAGGTAAATTGTTACCGCGCTTGTGAGCACGGTAAAGAATGTAATACAGAGTTACATTCCCAGACTATTTTTGAACGCTGTATGACAGAAAGCAGTGTAATAAATAATACA
>JACEGR010009665.1:0-24668 GCA_014170235.1 Listronotus bonariensis
GAGATTCAACCTACTGTTGATCAACCAGCGGTTGAAATTCAGCCGAAAGCAGTTCAAGAACTGCTCCGTATTATAAAATATTTTTGGGTTGACGTTGGCCAACCTAAGGTTCTATTTTGATAGGAAGTGTTGCCGGTTTTATCGAGATAACTGAAGCCATGTAGAGTATGATTTTTTTGACATTGAAAAGTACTGACGTACGGTATTACTCTGCCTTACTGAACATAGATGATATTTGATTCCTTTGCTCGATTCTGCTCTTGGTGTGACTTTATTGCAATTATTTGTTTTAAAAAATAATTATGAGTGGAAAAGGAAAAAGAATCATTTACACCGATTCAGACTGCCATACTTTGGTAGATTTAGTAGTTAAGTTTAAGGAAATAGTTGAATGTAAGAAAACTGATGCTGCAACATGGATGGCAAAAGGTAAATTAGTTTTTTTGTGTAAAAGAATGCCTCATAAGAAATTGTTTTTATTAATTCAGGTTTCTGCGTGGGAAAAATTGCAGAATTATATAATGCCACTTCAATGGAACCGAGAACCGCGGAGCAACTCCGTTGCAAATTTGATAACTTAAAAAAGGACGTTCGTAAGTATGAAAGTCAGAGAAGACAACGTTTAATGAAGACAGGTGGCGGCACCCAAGAAATAGAAGTTAAAGCTCATTTTAAAATTGTTTTATGAAAAAATTATTAGTATAATTGGTTTGTCGGTGAAGGGCTTAGAGGCAACGGAAGGTGACAGTGATGTAATTTTAGAAAGTTGTATAGAAAAGGTAGATGAAAGAATAATTTTTTTACAATATATTTTTCAGAAAGCTTTTTATATCCATGTGTTTTTGTGTGTTTGGACTCGATATTTTTTTTTTACCTTTAAGCTGTATCAGAACCATTTGAAGAATTAAAACTGTAGAGAATATAGAATTTGAATACTTAAATGACATAAATGACACAATGCCTAGCACATCACAGGTGCTTGAAGTGAATGATGTGCCAGTGGACGAGAAAAAAGTAGAAATCATTGAGAAAACGGGTAAAACACTAATACCTATAAAAACTTATTAATATTTTTAAATCGTTTTTCCTTTTTAGATTGGTCTGACTACACCCCAAGCAGCCTTAGATCAAAAAAAACACAGAGTTTTAAAAATAAATAAAAAAGAAAGCAATGGACATGGACACTGAAGAAAAATGACTTGAAGAAAGAGCACTTATTAACGAAAAGAAAATTAATGTGAGTCAGAGGCTGTGAGAAATCAAGAGTACCTAGAAAGAAAACAACAAAGGGAAGAGGAAATACACAAAGAGAAACTTAAAAACATTGTATTATTAAACACAAAACTTGAATTAGAAATTGAGTTACTAAAAAGACAATTACATAACTAAATAAAGATTTTGTATTGAAAAACATTTTGTTTTTATGTAAATTTGATTATTTAGAATAGATAAAAGTAATACATAATATTAATTATTAATATATCATTTAGGAGCTAAACTAAATACTTTATACATCAATAAAAAATTTAAAAGTAAACTACATCCAACTGTATTAACTTATATATTTATTTGAAGTTTAATTACCATCTTGTTCTAGTAAGTTTAAAAATATAAAAGAAATTCCTGCCTATAATTTTGAGGTTCTCCTAGTCCATTTCTAACACCTTCCTCCATATCATTGTGTTCATCCTCGATTTGCATTTCAACAAGTGGATCGTCAATGGGCTCTGGTTCATTCATATTACGGGCTATGTTGTCGTATCGGGTAAAATGATCAAGTCGAATCCGAAAGTTCCGTGGGGCTCTAACAATTTGGTTTTGGTTTTCCTCGTCACTACTAAATGATTCGTCACTACTAATTTCCCAAACCAATCTACTTCTTACAATTTCTGGTGAAGATGATGACGACATTTTAAAAAGTTTGGCTCTTCTTATACTTCATAATAATAACAATACTGATTGCTGGTTGGTAATTGTTCTAAATAAGTATATACTTTTCTAATTTGTTCTTCTCTTTTATAAACACAACTCAAAATCGACAAATATTTAGGTTATGGAATCCTTCAAATCTGCTTTCAACCGCCGGTTCATTAGTTCAAACCGAGGTCCAGGTTGACGGTTGAGTGAACCGGGAGTCAACCGACGGTTCGACCTTCGGTTGAAGTTTATAATACGTAAACTTCCGTTTGACGCACCAGTTGAAACTCAACCTCGGTCAACCGGAATTATAGTTCTTTTTAGAGGTATGTGAGGGGAAATTAGGTTTAATTATTTTTTTAATTACCGTTATTTAAATATCAGTATTCGAATACTGGTATTCGAATATCAGTATTTAAATACCGGTATTCAAATACCAGAATATTCAGAGTCCAGAATACCGAATACTGATAAAAAAGTATTCGATCGAATATTAAATGGCAAACAAATAGATCTATTTGAGTAAAATTCAAAAACCAGCCAAATGTATTCGGAATACTATTCAGAATACCAGTATTCGAATACTACCTGCTATATATTTCGTTTATTAAATATTTATTATTACAATCGTTACAATTTACAGCTTTACATTATATTTATATGTTCACGTTCACAAATGGTCAGTACGGCGCTATGCTAATTTCTTAAACTACCTTTAATTTACAATGCTAACGAACCAACAGAACCGAGCGGGAAGCCAACCAGGAAACCAACTGATTTGAATCGAATGCCTTTTTTATCCGGTCAACATTACGCGCATGTGCACCGTAAAACCCTCTGCGGTTTTCCACCCATGCGGTGTTGCCACATGGGGCACAACACCCTTGCACCAAATTAGACACTTCCCCAAAATTTGATAATAAAACAGCCCTACTACATACTGTATGCTTTTTTGTTCCTTAAAAGGTGTCTTGAACTTATACTGTATAAGTTTGAAAATTGCAATGCTTGTACCCGTTATTATTTGTTCTTTCTGTTTTCCTTTAACAATCACGTCACTTTGCTTACTAAATTTTTATTCATAATGACTTTGTGCCTACAATTGTAATTATTGTTACTATGTAGGGTACGAACATTGTCTAATGATACTTTGCAAATTATGTATTTGGTGGTGCGTTAATATTATTAAACTCATTTTCCCGAAACTAATTTTTCTTTAACTTGGCTTCCCCTCAATTCCTACTACACTTTTCTCCCTAAAAAAACTGAAGGCTATCACACATTCTTAGTGCTAATTACTTAACCTATTTTTTTCTAATTATTTTTAAAATAATTTTAATCACCCTTATTAAACGAGAGATAAAATTTGTCAACATGTTATACAAAAAAAAACAATAAAATGTTAAAGGGTATTTTAAAAATTTTAAAATTGTAAGACTGTAAATACAATATCACATATGGAATATCACAGTTAAAGTTTATAAATCTGGCTCCTTCACCATTTTTTTATAGATTTAAAAAGAGGAGACTTTTCTTTAAAATTTACAAAAAAAAAAAAAAAAAAAAAAAACATATGAATCAATACATATTGATTTGTCACACATACGTTTAAAGACAAAAACTAAAAATACACTTAACATAAAAAAAGTTGCCCTGGTGAAAACAGGCGTCAGATTTACTCTTATTATATAAATAAATGCTACAATAATACTATGCCTGTTACTTAACAGCTGTCACAATTTTTTGTTTTAAAAAAATGTTTTTACTCTACAAAATAATGATTGAGTTGTCACTTTACCCCATGTTCTTTTTTATTGCGGAGTTTTGTTTGGTATTTCTCTAGGTATGGTGGCATTTTCCTGCTCCTAGTGCTGTCTGACTGGGGTTGCTGGTGGTTGCTTCTGCTGATCCACCTTTGAGCTTACTTTGGCTAGCTCCCTTTTTGGACTGACTTGCCCCCTTTCACCAGGTAACTCGGAATGTTTGGGACTGACCGAACCTGCTGAAGAAAAAGTATTAGTAAAAGAGTTATAGCTATTAAAGATAGAATTTTGAACAGAGTCATTTGGAAGCTCATTCTCGCCTTCCATCTCTATACTATTAAAATAATCATTAGAGGAGTCATGAATGGAGTTTTCAGTCACTAAATTTTTAGGGTGTTCCGCAGATGTAGATGCCCCAACATTCACCCCGGCCGTGCCCGGACCAGACACCTGAAGGTTTGAGGTTTTTTTATTTTTATAAAGGAGTAGTCTTCATCATCATCATCTTGATTTTTATGCTGAAAGGTTATGTTTGTTAATCTTGACATTATTTGGTTTAGATGACGTTTCCAGAGTTTCCCTGTGTCTGTCAGGCAGAAATATGTTGTTTTTCCTATTCTTTTTTCGATCTTCGCTTCTCTCCACTGTTTGGTGTTCTGAACAGTGTAATCCCTTACCATTACCGTATCTCCTGGTCTATATTCTCGATACTTTCTTTTGTCTATTATGTTGCTATCTAAGTTTTCCGGTTTTCTTTCTCTTGGCTTATCTCTGAGAAGAGTTAATCTTGTTCTCAGATTTCTGTTAAACATTCTCTGTGCAGGTGACACCCCTGTCACTGTATGTGGTGTATTTCTGTAATTTAGCAGAAACCGATGTATTTGAGTATTAATCGGCACCTGATGATTTCTTGGATCTGCTAAGGATGCTTTAATTTTGCTCTTAAAATGTCCAACTGCATTTTCAGCTGCCCCGTTACTCATAGGGTTGTAAGGTGGTGTCAAAACATGTTCTATACCATTTTTTTGAAAGAATTCTTCCATTTCCCTGGATGGAAATGGCGGTCCATTGTCACTCACCACTGTTTTGGGTAGTCCAAATCTTGAAAATACCTCTCTGAGCTTTTCCACTGTCTCTGACACTGCTGTTCTTCTCATGTAAAACACTTCAAGCCATTTTGAATAAGTATCTGCAATAATTAAGAATTTTTTATTATTTAAATCACACAAGTCAATATGGGTTCTTTCCATGACCTCATGTGTTTCTGGCCATTTAGTTTGTGTTATTTTGGGTGGTTCTTTGCGTGTTTTAAGGCAAGGTAAACAACTTTTAATTAGATTTTCTATATCCTTGTCTATCCCAGGCCAATACACTATTGATAGGGCTAGCGATTTACATCTTACTATTCCGGGATGGCTTTCATGTAATAAGTTTAATATTTCCTCTCTTAAAATCGATGGTACGCAAATTCTGTGACCCCACATTAAAATTGCTTGGTCTATATATAATTCTGATCGTCTGTGGAAGTAAGGTTTTAAATTTTCACTTACTCTACTGGGCCACTTGTCCTCGGACACATATTTTACCACTTTTGATAGTTCTTTGTCCTTTATTGTTGCCTCTCTCACCATTTGGTTGTCAATTGGCCATTTACTGTTGTTTTCACTGAAGAAAATATAGGATGAACTGCCAGGTACTTCGTCCGATATTACCCTGGTTGGAATAGGTGATCTAGATAAATAATCAGCAATTATATCATTTGAACCTTTAATGTGCTCAAATTTATAGTCAAATGATGACAAAAATACTGCCCATCTTATTAGCTTACTAGCAGACATTTGTGGTATACCCTTATGTTCTCCAAAAATTGCTAGCAAGGGTTTATGATCACTTTTAAGTGTAAATTTTGTGTTGCAGAGATAAAAATAAAATTTATTTATTGTATAGTATATGGCTAAAGCTTCTTTCATGACAGTGCTCATTTTTTTCTCACTTTGTTGCAAGGTTCGAGACACGCAAGCAACAATACGTTCTTCTCCATTTATTATGTGACTTAGACAACCTGCTATGCCATTTTCACTCGCATCAGCGGTTACTATAAAGCCGGGAACATACTTTATACACGGTATGTCACGGCACGAGCTAGCGCGTACCCTAATAAAAGTGTGGTCTCCAGTTTTGCATGTCTTTTTATGAATATCTATCACATACGCTACACGGTACGGCATAGCCGGCACGGTACGTCGACGTCACACAACACGCGTGTATGGCTTGTCGTCAAGTACGTGGACATCCACACTTTTACCACACGCGTGCCGAGTACGGAAGGATTTTTATGCAAAATTGTGTGCGTTTGTCCAGCTGATTTCTAAAGTTTTGTAACAAAAAATGGAGGAATTACTAATTGAAAAAGTGCGGGAACACGAGTCATTATATAATATTAAAAGCCGAAACTACAGAAATAAACAAATTCGTCAGGAATCTTGGGAGGAAATTGGTCGGGATTTGAACGTTACAGGTAAGTTGGAACATTTTTTATCATAATTTCGTAGTATTTTTAGCCGTATATAATTGTATCGATTTTTTTACAAGCTGTGATTTAACTTGCAATGTTTATATGTATGTATGTTCGGGTTAAATCTTGGAAATCGATTTTAACTTATTTTTTAATAATTGTCCGATTGACTTGTTATTTGATTTACGGTTTCAGTAACAATACAATATTATAATATTTTTAAGTTTTCACCTCCCCTCCCTGCAAGGGTAGTGGTAAGGGGTAATACTCAAGTTTGTCCGATTTCGTTCAAATTTGGTATGGGGATTTTGAATTTTTAAAAACAAGCTTTTATTTAAATGCTCTAAAAAGAAGAAAATAAATTTTTAATCGAATCCATCAATTTATTGTAGGTAGGTAGTAGGTATTACAATATTTATATGATATAAAAGTTTGTCTCAAGATTTACATTGATATATATTTCTTATTAAAAAAGGTAATCACGGGACAAGTTTTTAGATCCTATAGATAATGTAATATAATAAATTGATGGATTTTCTTCATTTTAGAGCATTTAATTAAAAGCTTGTTTTTAAAAGGTTTTTTTCTAATAATTTTTTGTTTTGGTGTGAGAAATTCAATTCTTCTTTCAGTTTTACTTCTTCTTTCAGTTTTACTTGTAGATCGAGCAGCTAAAAAGATTTATATTTAAAGCTACAACTATTTTTTAAATTAAACGGCTTTATTTACAACCAAAAAAATAATCATTCTATTTGGAGATTTATTTTACATTCTTATAATATTATTGTTCCTCACAATTAATTCTTCCTGTGCGTACGACTTCAATCTGCCACGGTACGTTTCCTTCATCTGAAATGAAGTATTCTTTAAAAGCTTCTCGAATCTGACTAGCACCTTGTGTCGCATTTCTTCTTGACGGTCTCAAATTTTGTAAACTCCCATTAGGTTGTTTTAAAGGATTTAACTCAGGTTGGAAATCATTCTTAGTCTTAGTGCACAACATATTATGAAGGCAGCACGTCGCTAAAACTATTTTATCAACCATGGCTGGTTGTACTTCCAAAGGCTTTTTGAAAACTCTCCAACGTGAAACTAATATCCCAAACGCATTCTCCACAACTCTTCTAGCTCTAGAAAGTCTGTAATTAAAGATCTTATTGGATTCATTACCGACTAAACTGTGTTTTCCATAGGGACGAAGTAAAAATGGTGTCAAAGGAAACGCCTCATCGCCAACAATAACATGAGGTTGCGGTTCTGAATTTTTAGTTAAACGTTTTCCTTCTGGTACATTAAAGTTATTGTTATATATCGCTTTACCCATCGAAGAGTTAGCGAAGATACTTCCATCACTATTTCTTCCATACGAGCCGACATCAACGGCTATAAATTTATATTCGGCATCGACAATAGCCATGAGCACAACAGAATTACATCCTTTATAATTATAAAAATTGGACCCGCTGTTAATGGGGCATTGTATATTTACATGTTTTCCGTCTATCGCTCCGATACAATTTGGAAAATTCCATAGTTCTTTGAACTTTGATTCAATGTTTGTCCATAGTTCTGTTGTTGGTATAGGCATTACTATTGGTGATAAAAGCTCCCAAATAACTTCGCATACTTCTTTTACGATTTGTCTCACGGTACTAAAGCCCATGCGATAACTAAAACCGATAGATCGAAACGAGTTACCAGTGGCCAGAAATCTGAAAAAAATGTTCTTTTTAGCTGCTGACGCAAAAGAAACATGGGATAAGCTACGTAAATGTTACGCTTTAAGTAGACGTCGGGCTACTAAAAGTGGCCAGGCAGCAAAAAAATCTTGCCGTGGAAATTTGAAAGCCAAATGTCCTTTATATTGCCGTTTTTGGACAACAGAAAGTAAGTAGTTGTAGTTGTAGTAGTAGTGATTAAATACCATGTAAGTACTTAAAGTTTTGAAAGGTTTAAGATTTATTTTTTATTCTAGAACATATACCAATCTGGAACAGTTTGAAAAATCTGAAGACATTTTGCAAGAAGTATCCGAATCAAATTTGTTTGAAAACTCGGAAGAAGATTTAAATAGGTCAGATCCTTCTGATCATGAAGTGGAAGCAGAAGCTTTACAAAACAAACAACCTGGATGTTCCAAACAGGCTGATATTTTTGTTCAAGAGCCTACTAAACGATTGGATCAGTTAAGAAAACAAAAAAATATTTCTCAATCTCGAACACAACAGATGGTAGATATAATGAAAAAAATCCCACTTACGACAACAAAAATATAAAAAAGGAGAGAATAACACGTTTTTGCCTGGCATATCAAAAAGTTTAATGATTTTGATGAATCAGATTTTTTTACCTGAGCATGTCAAGAACGGCTAAAAAATTGCCACATCTTGAACAAGCAAAGCTTAAACTTCAAATAAGCAATCTTGTTTTGCAAGCTGAAATAGATCATGCACAAAAAAATAATACTAACAGTACTGGATCAGTTTACTACAAATAATAATAGTCCTACGTCGAATAATTATACTACTAGTTATATATCATGTAGCTCCCCCAGTCCTGAAATGTCCCATTCTGCTCTTGGTTCACCTGAATTTGTTACTGTTGAAGAACGAAACAATTTTCATTTAAACAACACGGAACAAACCTCTTTCAATAATGGAACTATGGTTACTCCTTTTAATACAAGTAACAATTCAGTTGTCTCCACAGAAAAAGCTCAAATAATATTTTGTTCGAGACCAATGTATATGAATGACAATTCTTTTGATGAACCTAACTCCCACGATATTACAAAATTATGAGTGCCGTTATATGCTGTAGCTTGTTATTTTTAAAATTTTTATACTACTTAGGTACCTACTAATTAAAATGTTCAACAATATTTCTAAATGCAATATTTAATGTGAAATAAAATAAATAGGTACATTAATAAATAAATACTTACCTTAAACACACTGCCAGTCTTTCCCTCGTACCAATACTATTTCTAAAAATGTATTTTTTTAAACAATTCGATCTTTAATCAAGTCGTGCAAAAATTCAAAATCTTCTTTTTGCATCCGAAAATATATGTGGAATCGGTAGAGATCAGATTCCAGTTCTTGAACAAGACGATGAAATTCACCTAATGTTTCTCTCTTTTCGTTAATGTCATGTACCCATATTGCTCTATGACTTGCTTTATTTTCCAATATTTGTATACATACTGCCGCCTCTTCTAGTTCTTCTTCCCAATCAGAAGAATCAGTACTACTGGAGCATTCCATTTTTTTTAAACTAAACTTACGAATTATATAGAAATAACTTAAAATTGACGGGAAGAACCTGACCAGTTGACGTACGGGGTATGAAGGCTGTCATACGTGCAATATGTGTGTTTCTGAACTAAAATTCGTTATCACACGCCACAGTACGCGCCAGCTCGTAACGTGACGTACCGTGCCGATAGTGTGTTCTCAGCTTAATTTCCCGCTCATTTTCTAAATAAGAGTTATCATTCTCACATAAGCTTTCATTTTCAGTATTTTCTATAAAATTACATCGATTTTTATAGCATGCCCGTTGTATATGCCCTATTTTAGAACATAAATTACATTTTGCATGTCTATAATAACAATTTTCAGAAGGATGGTTTTTTAAACAATGTTTACATTTATTTAAATTAGAAAAAGTTTTACTACTTATCTTGTTTTTTTGATGGCTGCTGGAATGCACGCTGGAATGTTGACCTTGGCCTCGATCGCGACGTTGATGGTTGGTAATTGCTGTCGTCATCGGTCGCCGGCCGGGACCGGGGGTGCTCAATCGAATGCTCGAAACTGGAATGTTTCACGGTTATTGCTATTTCTGTTCTTCTTATAGCCTCTCGTTTTGTTAACAATAGCTTTGTTCGCGGATTTGATTCTGAACCGGTTCTGGGACTATTCGCATGCGCAGTGAAAAAGCAGCGTTCGCGGTTTGTAAAATCCTGAATTTTTAGTAACAGTTCTGTGTTCGCGGGTTACAATGGAATCAGTTCGTTACCGGTTCGTAACCTGATTAGCAGTCCTGGGATTTTTGTTGGAACTAAAAGTTCAGTTCGGAATTTCATGCGCATTGTCGACATGGTCAGCTGTTTTCTGTTTTTGTGGTACAGAAATAAACCGTTGTATTACAGTTTATTTGTTTCTGCCACTTTTTATGCGAGTTAATATACCTGTTGAATATTTTTTTTATTTTTGTGATTCTGAGCGTATATAAACAAAGAATTTTTAATTGCATTCCCTATGAATGTATGTATGCCATAAAATAAATAAAGATTTAATTAAAAAATATAGACAATATTACAAGATTTTAACATTTCTTGTTGTTTGAATTTTATCTTTAGTTAAATACACATACTTATGATAAAAAAGAGAGAAGGCAGGGAATGCCTCGTCTTCCGCCGAGAGACCTCGAATGAGTTTCGACAGTATAACAATTTACCTATTTGTTTTTTGTGTAGTATCCAATTTAACCATGAAAAATCCTAACCAAAAGGCTAGGTTAGAATACATCCTCAGCTGTATAGAAAATCGTTCGCGGTAAATAAAAATTCCGAACTAATAAATAACTAGACATGCGCTTTAAAACAATTCTAAACCAGTTCGGTTCTGGTTCAGAATCAGTTCATTACTAGACTCGCGAACAAAGCTCATATTCACACCATATTCACACTCCCAAAGCCATGCGCCTGCAACGACGATGAAGTATCCGCCTCTTTTGACGTCTCAACCATTGTTGCCAGCTCTAGCAGATGACCCAAGTCGGAGTTTTCATCCCCTCACACAGCCGCTGCTGAATGGTTCCGCTTTTTAAGCCACACAAAAACGATGAGCCAAAATTTTTGTTAGGTCATTTCCAAAGCTACAACTTATAGCCATGCTTCTCAGTCTGGAATAAAATTGCTTAACCTTTTTTCCATCCTGCTGATTGATGTTGTAAAATTTAATGCGTTCCCGCCACGTACTTACTTTAGATTTAAAGTGTCCTGTTAATAGTTCTTTCAATTCACTATACTTCTTTTGCTTCGGAGCGTCCGGAAAGCATAAGTTACGCAATAACGTATACGGTTCTGATCCTATTGAACTAAGTAAAATGGCTACTTTTTTTTCATTGTTAGTCACGCCACATGCTGCGAAATGATAGTCCAGGCATTCTTCATATATTGTAAAGTCTTCAATCTCTGGGTGAAATTGTCTGAATTTCGCCGGCATGGAGTTTTTTTCAGTTTTAGTAACAATTTTTTTATCTAAATTCGATAAATTTGATACCCTTTCCCATTCAAAAGTTCAACATAACAAATGAGATGTTCTATATGGCTCATGGAAGGTAGAAGGAAGGAGTACCCTCTCAATGTATAAAAAAATGTCCATCGGAAGGGAGCAAATTAAGGGGGCGCCACAGTACCAAGTGGAAAGAAAATAATTATTAGAGTAAGATAGAAAATAAAGTTAAATAACCAGAACAACATTTGTTTTCTTTTTTTTTTTATTTTGCCAATATAGAAATATACAGCTTTATTCGCTTCGGCGAGTGAAGCCATGCATGGTAAGGACAAATAAAGCGACTGGCGCGCTCGCAGTGGTTAGTTTCGGCGTTAAATTAGTAGCAGAGTAACAGCAGAAAAAGTAAGTGCAAATTTTATAGTTTTTCGATTGCGAAATGAAAAATAAATCAATAATAAGATTCTATTATATTTAAATTTATTTTTGCTATTACTGAGAAGAACCGCTTTTAAAGCTAGTTCATATAGACGCGAAAAGCGAATTGCAAAAGCCAATATTTGGCCAAAAAATTCGCGTTTTTTTTCATGTTCATACAGCTGCGAAATTCTAGGCAACAACATAACCTACAAATTTCTATATTGTTTATATTTCGGTGGTGAAGCTACGCTTGTTTTTAACATTTTCCTAGTTTTTCCTTTTAATAATGTAACATTTCTCTGTCGTCATAAATAAGGAATGTAGAACATTTATTTGGCAACGAAGACGTAGAATCGCTGCAAATTTATTATAAATGACAAGGGCTTAAAGAGTTCTTATAAATCAAATAAAAAACACAAAACATTTAAGAAAATGAACACAAAAATAACATTCCAAACAGCTAATAGAAAGACATAAAAATAATAATAACAAAATTGGTTTTGAAATGACAAATAACCTCTTGATTCTACGCATGTGCGCACGCGAATATTCCCTAGAAATTGAAATGATCTCAAGTTTCCCGCCAACTACATTTTAAATCTTGCGAATTCGCAAATCTTTAAACTATCTTAATTTTAAATTACCCGCCTTTAATTTTATTTGAAAGTGACCAATGAGAAGGAAATTCGCGTTTCGCAATTCGCTTTTCGCGTCTGTATGAACTAGCTTTTACAATGTCGAGTCAATCCTCGAGTTCCTAGAAACAAACCATATTTGGATATTAATATTTTAAAAGTTACCATGTTGCCAAACCCAACAGAATATTTGGTTATTATAAATATAAATTATATGTTGAAATATTGTTTTTAAAAAATTAAAGTTACCACTTGCAGCTTCAGTATCTTAGATTTTTTCCGGGGGAGGACCTTTTATATTCCCTTTAGTTTTTATATCTTAAAGTTACCAAAAAATTATTACCCCCAAAAAAGTTAAGAAGCAACCAAAAAAAAAAAAAGCAAAAACAAAATGGGTCTTACCTATTAAAACCATAGAAACAACTTATATACTTTGAAATTACAACCATACTTATGATTTGACCTAAAAATTTCTTCTGGGATTACCCCCCTGGCCACTCCCTGAATTCAACCCTGGTTGTAAGTGCATTTTTCAGAAAGTGAGTTGAATACACTAACATACAGTGTATTTCTTTAATATTTTAATTTTAATTTAAAAAAGTAAAATTTTGGATTATGAAATTGATGCACAAATACTATATTTTAGAGTAAAATTGACAAATGAAAATTTCAATTAAATAGAAAGACTAGAAATGACTAGTACTTTATAACTCTAGAATATAAAATTAATACCTTTACCTAATACAAAACCGCGGCACTTGGATGGTCATATTTCCGAACCTAATAAAGTTGGATGTACCCAATGTGGTATTTTCTTAAAGGTGTTTTAAAGTTCTTTTTAATACTGATACTGGTGATAATATACATGGTAGAAGAAAAAGTGATAATATACATGGTAGAAAAAAAGTATTTATTAATAAAGCACCCTGTATATTATATCACCATTAAAAAGATCTTTAAAAGAGCTTTAAGAAAATATATACAAGGTACGTCTAACTTTATTAGTTTCGGAAATATGGCCAATAGGGTGGAACAGAAAACATTTTTTTTAATCGTTTTTCAAAATGTGCCTCTGGATGTATGAAAACTTATGTTAAAATCTGAACTCTTTACCTTTTTATCTTCAGGTTCCTCATTGGCTCTGAAATTTGCTAAATATCTTAATTTTAATTTTTTTCGAGACAATTAAAAACCTAAGAATACATGTTTTACATAATTCTTCAAGCATAATATGTTTATAAAAATGTTAAAAAATGTTTTCAAAAAAAATTACTTAATTTCTATGTCTGAAGGTTCCTTTAACCATTTAAAAACTGCCCGTCTATGGCCAATTTCCGATTAAATATAGCGCGCTAGTAATAATGGCATTTGGAAACGTTTATGTTTGTAATTATACGGGGTTTTAGGGGTTAGCTTATGGATGGAAAAGCTCTTGATTTTGGAGACAAGATTTTACTGTACAACTCTTGCAGGTAATAATGTGTGCAAAGTTCGCCTTATATTCTAAAAGAATGACCAAAATCAAGTCAAGTAATGCTAAGTAATAGTTACAAAGCAAGTTTTATGAAAAGTTTGCTTTTAATTACATATTTTTAGTGAAAAATATATATAACTTACCTAAAAGAATGACCAAACACCATATATTTATTAATTTAAACAAATTAATTGAAATAGGTCGTTTTTATTGGTTCAACATTTTAATAACATGAAAATGCGTCTGCCTAATTTGGAGGTTTCGATGTGAAAGGCCGGTTGGAATGCAAAGGTGCCTGTTGATAAGAAATTTAAAAAAAATAGCAAAAGAAAACGTTTTAACAGGTAGTAGCCATGTATTAAGGGTTGCATATAAATTGTTAAACAACCCAAAGGGCAACCAACCACAGAGGTGGCGCTATCTATTTAGCAGGTTCGGAACGTGATATTATTTTGCTACAGGGGGTTAAAGGGCGAAACCAGTAACCTAGCACATACAACCTAGATGGCGTTAGAGTGATCGATTTGAAATAAAATAATGTATTTGAATTGGAGTAATCTAAAACTTTTTATTTTAATTTATAAGTATTGTATTTAAATGATATAAGCGAACTGAAGATGTTTCAGCACATCTTGCCCCCAAAGCACATGGGGCTAGGTTTAGCATTAGCAACCATGAGCTGGTAAACCTGAAGAATTATACATCTTCAGATGAGATGCATGGAATATTCCTCTCTCCTTCTTACTATGATGATCCTCCAGTAGATAGCTGTGTGTATGAATTTGTTTTTTGATTCTGTAAGGACCTTCAAATAAAAGTAAAAATTTCTTTGTCTCTGCCTTTAATGCTGAGGAAGTGTTATTTGCCTTTAAGAGCACCAAGTCACCAGGCATGAATTTAATTATACTCTTTCCGGGGTGTCTAACCGCTCTTCGGGCAGCTTTGCTCACTAACGTGGCTTCTGCAAGTATCAGTTTCTGTTCATGCGGAGTCTGATTGACATAAACACAGTCAGTTTTTAAGTTTGTAGGCAACAGTCTTATCCTGTCAGTACCCAGTTGCAATTCATTGGGAGCATATCCAGTCGATTCGTGTACCACTTCATTAAGAAACTGGCAAAATCGAGGAACCTCTAAGGCCCACCTAGAGTGCTGCTCCGAACAGTAAGTTCTGAATAACCGCCCTAACTCTCTCAGGATTCTTTCCGAAGGATTTGCTTCAGGGTGTCTGACTGAAGTGTAGACAAGTCTTATGTCGGCATCCTCCATAGTCTGTTTCCATATCTTGGAGGTAAATTGGGTGCCCCTATCATGAAGTATTCTGACAGGTTTTCCATATGCTGCAAAATATTCTTTAAATAGTCGACTCAGGATAGCTCTGGATGTTGCCTTCTTATTTAGTGGAAATAATGCTACATGCTTTGTAAAAAGATTGACGACAACAAGCAGGTAACATGCACCACCCCTGCTACGAATAAGTGGTCCATAAATATCCATGGCTATGATATCATCCCTATTTTTAGGAATAATGTTTTCCTGAGGCGGAGAAGGTAAAAGAGATGTTTTTGCCTTCTGACAGATATCACAAGTTTTCAAAACTGCCTTAATCCTTCGGTGCATATTGGTCCACCAAACTTCTGACTTCATGGCCAACCAAGTCTTGTAAACACCGAAATGTCCCAGGGCCTCATGATATTCCACAATGAACCTGGTGGTTAACTTCTCAGGTACACATAAAAGAGCTTGATCTCCTTCACTACTTCTTTTGTAGAGGACATCGTTGTATATCAGGAATTGTTTTTGAACCTTTTCTTCTTCATTTAACAACTTTTTAATTGACGCTAGCTTACTGTCCTGGTCTTGTAGTTCTTTTATATTGTTTAGAAGAACAGCAAATTCCATGGAAAACTGTAACCTAAGCGAAGACAGTTGAAAGCATTTGTCTTCTGGAGTTGGGAGTCGAACACAAGCATGTCTGGATAAAACATCAGCTTGATTTTCTTTTCCTGGCACATGTACAATGTCACAGGAAAATTCTTGCAAAGCAAGTGCCCATCTGGTTATCCTTGGAGACAGTAATCGACAGGTATTAATATATGTCAGCGCCTGGGAATCTGTGTGCAACGTGCCCAGACAGCACACAATATCCATTAGATATTTATTAGATAGTCTTATATCCACGTCCATGACCATCATATATATCCATTAGATGTACAATGAATATCTTTGAAAGATATTTAATGAATACAATTTTAGTTTGAAATGTCATTAGATATTACAAAAAACAACAGACAAAATATTTTTTAAAACTATTTTAAAGATAGGAATCAAAATATGGATTATGGATATTCTATAGATATCCCTGGATATCCAGTAATCGAAAAAACGTGGGAATATATAAGGATATCCGGTAGATATCCAGTGTATATCCGTAGGGATAATATGAAGTCTGCTTATCATCGACAAAAATCGGAGTCAAAAAAGTGTTTACAAAAGTTTACTGTTTATTTTTATTAAAAATTTGCAATAAGAAAATTAAATAATGTTTCGTAATTTTTTTTCTTTTTAATAAAATTTATTATATATAACATTAAAACGTTTTAACCACCTTGTACTAACTATCGTTCAAAGCTTGTTTCCTCTTTTATACTTTAGATTTATTTTTAATAATTTCAAGCAGTGAAATAATTATTTTGTCACATCAATTTTAAATCTACCGCCACCTTTTTTGAAAACTGACAAGAACGCCTCCAGCGCACCGGAACTATGACCGGGTCCTCGACATGATTCAAGTCACGAAATACGACTAATACGCTGTCTTTTTCTCATAGTCAATAGGAGCAATTTAAAGGTGTTTGAGCGGCGTCTGATTTACATTCGAATGCAGAGCATACGTAGAAATCACGTGACCACGGCAGACAACGAGTTCCCGGCAGCGAGCGGGCAGAGTAGAAAGTCGAAACTGACGCCATCCGCCATTTTAATGATTTGTTTACGCCAGCGTATGAAAACAATAGTTTTTTACCATTACCAAAGTGTTTCGTGTTGTTTTTGTGTAAAAGTTGATTATTGGGACGGTAAGTTGCATGTAAAGCCTTTAGAATTAAAGATTGTGCAATAGTTTATTATTTTCTGTGTTTTTCTCGTAAACATAACCTGTTGATAACCGGCTTTTATGACGGGCTTGATTCCTGATAGGAGGTTATATGGTGACTAAGTATACCATATTTTAGAAAATACTAATTATAGTGAAAAATGTAATTTTGTTTATTTAGTAGTAAATTAAAAGGCCAATGTGTATTTCTATTGCCGGGCACTTGCGCTAATATTCATTCTATTCGCCAAAACACAATTGACAAGAATATTTTAAGAATAGTATTATCCGATTTTGTTGCTACAAAGTATAATTGGGAAGGGAAAAAAGGAAAGAGGATGCTATCTTCATTAATAAGTTCTGACTGTATTAAAAGTATGTTAAAGTGTCCTTTAACTTTAATTCAGTAATTTATAATTATTGCAGAAGGAGCTGCCTTAAGCCCAAATGGAAGATGTGGTACAGAGCAAGATATTATCAACTCAATTAAGAACTGGTTGCGACATGCAACCGCAAGACTCGAAAACAATCCGTAAGTGTTCTTTTTTTTAAATTAAGGCATTAAATAAATTGAAAAATTATAACTACAGTGTTTTGCAAAAGTTAGTAAACAACTTTGTTTTAAATTTTCCTTTTAAACCATTCTGTTTATTAATATAAAAAAATTATTAACTAGTTGTTGCCTACGGCCTTGCCCGGGTGCTCATAGGAAATTAACAATGAGTTTACCATAAATGACACATACAGTGTGTCCCAGGATAGGTGTTACACGAGGACAAATAAACTGGTTGCATGGTCCAAAACTGATAAATATAAAATTTTACTTTGGTTTTAATATACAGGGCGAGTTATAACTATAAATATGAAAAATTACTGAGAGTAAAGTACCTTTATTTTTAAAATAGGACACAATTTTATAAGTAAATGTAGAAAATTGATTTTATTTAGGTTAAAGAATTGAATTTAAAAAAATATATTTTTGTCAATTTTTTGCATTATGCAATAATAGTTTTTAAAATACTTGGCTTAAGGCATCGACTTAAAAAAATACTTAAAATTAAATATTCTTTTAAATTTTGCTCTTTCTTCCACGTTGTAATGCATAATGTAAAAAATTGACAAACACATTTTTTTACTTTCATGCTTTAACTTTAAATTTTGACAAAAAATTTAATTCATCTTTACCACATTTACTTATACAATTTTGTTCTATTTTTAAAAATAATAATAGTTTGTTTCTGGGTATTTTTCATATCTTTAGTTATTGCTGGCCCTGTATAATATCAATTGGGGTAAAATTTTGTATTTATTAGTTTTGGACCATGTGACCAGTTTTTCCAAAATGTCTTTTTAATTTTTGGTCCATTTGTCCTCTTGTAACACCTATCCTGGGCGTAGTGTGCCTTGGAGAAGCCCCGAAACACAAATGAGTTGGGGGCCCAAAAACAATAATAATAAGAAAAAAAGAATTCCCCATCACTTTCCAAAGAATATTGTTTTTCTTATTTTAGCATTGCATTTTGTCGTTGCTATCAAACATTTTTGAAGACTAAAAAAGAGCCCCACCTTCCTAATTTACCCGACAGTTTTACACTTTTCCAGCACCTAATTATTTTTAAGTTAGTATTTTTTTGGTAATAAATTTAAAACTAACATATCTCTGGTTTTTCTATAGTTTTCTTTTTCTTTTCAGAAAGAAAAAAATCAAGAACAAGACGAACACCTGAACTTAATAATATTTGAATAAAATTTAGTGTGTTTTTTAAATACCAATATACTGTTTAAACTTTACAGAGGTTTTTTTTTCAAATAAGCCCATATACTGTTAGGGGATTTTGTTAACTATTTTTGTATCAGTTATCCCGATTATGAACTTATCGTATTAGATATGAGTATAAGGTAAAAGTTCATTTTTTTGTTTAAGCCTAATAAACAGGTAAATATGCTGTGTGGTGCATCGTCGAGCGGGATCTAGAGGAAATCACATGTAATTTTTAATGGGGTCAATTATTGGCTTTCCTAATTATTTAGAAGAAAATTTTTATTGAAGAGCATGCAAATGTATGTACGTGGTAAAAATTTTAGATTTTCCGGTTAACTTGTTTGTGAAATCGCCTAATAACAATTTTTCAAAATATTAGCATCTAACTCGCAAACAGGTAAACCGAAAAATCTAACAGCCAGATTCTGTAGGCTAAACCTGCTTAAATCCTTATTAGTGTGTTTTATATGAGTGCTTTAAAAGGACTTACTACATAGTAGTACCTTTAAACCACTGTAAGTTTTAAGTTGCAAGCAGTACATATGCCTAAACTCACTAAGATTTGAAGCAGGTTTAGCTAACTGAACCTGGCTGTGAAGCTTTTACCATGCTGACGTGAGTTTGCATGCTCTTTAACAGAATTTTTCTTCAAAATAATTAGGAAAGTCAATAATTGACCCTATTAAAAATTGCATGCGATTTCCAATATCCGTCCCGACAATGCACCACACGGTCCCTATATCCCTTTTAAAATAAAATATCTAATAGATATAATATATATACAGGTTTGGCGAGTTGAATCTAACGGATTGCGTTTTAATGTATTAGACACTAATAGATAGAGAGTAGACAGAGAACGACTGCATAGGTAACCGCCCACCGATAGCGACGCCGATTCCTCGTACTGCTCGGGTCCGCTCGATGTGAATGTAAATTTCGGCTGCCCCGCAGTGCACTTTAACAAGCGCTTGGAGATGGGTAGGTCAAATAAAGTATTGGAATTTCACGCGCTCACGACAGATAAAAATTTATATTGTTTTTTAACGTGGCCATAATAGCAAGTCAAAAAACAACTTTAATATGCTCAAATCTTAAAAACCTTTGGTGAAAAGAAAATACAATATTCTAAAATAAAATGAAAAATAACTCTTAAACAAAAAAATAATTCTAATTAAATGGATTATTTAATAAGGTGTTCAAATACACCTCCTTGTTGGGCTTCACAGTATCCCAACCTGTCGTAAAATTCTCTACGTAAATTTGCTAACATTTCAGGTGTAATGGACCTAGAAATATTAATAATTCTAAGCCGCAATTCGTCCAAATTAACGGCTCTTTCATGTCGGTGTTGGTAGAGAATTTCTTTCAAATAGCCCCATAAGAAGTAGTCGCAAGGCGTCAGATCTGGAGATCGCGGAGGCCATGGTATGGTACCTCTTGTGGAAATAAGCCGTCCAGGAAAAGTGTTTGTTAAATAGTTCTGCACTTGTCTAGCGTTGTGAGAGGGACATCCGTCTTGTTGAAACCAAATTTCATTAAAATTAACATCCAAGTTTCGTACAGCGGGTATAATATTTTGTTGCAATAAAAGTAAATATCTCTCAGAGTTCAAGGTACCATCAATGAAAAAAGGACCTACAATGTGGTTGGCTAAAATACCAGCCCAAACATTTACCTTTTCCGGGTATTGAGTTCGTAATGGTACACTTAAATGTAGATTTTCCCGAGACCAATATCTCACGACTGAAGAATTATGTCGACCTAGAAGAGGAAAAGATGACTCGTCTGTAAATAAAATATTACTTGTGAAGTCGTCATTTTGATCAATTTTTTCTCTTAGGGTTTCACAAAACTCCATGCGTTTTATTTGATCTTCTGGAAAAATCTCTTGAGTGTTTTTAATTTTGTAGGCTTTGTACTTATTTCTTTTCAAAATATCACGCACTGTACGGCTTGGAATATCAAGTTCTTCAGAAATTTGGGAGCTAGAACAAGGTTCACTTATTTCCACAAAAGCACACACATTGACCTCATTTTCAATCCTAGCGTCAGGTGTTCGACGAGGTTCCTGATCGCCACTAGAACATTTTGCACATCGATTTACACATCCCGACTGCTCAAACTTATGCCAGATATTATAAATTGTTTTAGCAGTAGGGATTTGCTCATCAGGATATGCAAATATAAAACGGCCGACAACTTCTTCTGCACTCTCCGCACGACAATACCATTTAATGATATTAATCTTTTGTTCAACAGTGAAGACCATTTTTACTTTATTACTGTATCCGCCTTCGTACCAAAGGTTAAAATAAATTGTAAACATGATCGGCTAACACGTACTTGGTATGCGAAAAATTGCAAACGAACTTTGACCGGACTGATAAGCGCAACGACGACGCGATAGCCGCCGAGGGAGGAGCCAAGCGTGTTTTCGCTCTACTCCGTCTTTTTCTTGCACATTGCCCAAAAATCATATTCGAAACTTTTCAAGCGCCGAACGTGTATACAGAGGATACCTACTGTAGATCTTTTAGATATCTAATTGGATATCCATAGGATATTTCCTATATCGTGGATATAGGCGGACATTTGGATATTCTTGGGATGTGTAAAGGATATCTAGTACATCCAGTGGATATACTGGATATCTATGAAAGATATCTTTTGTACAGCTAATGGATATGGGTGTGCCGTCTGGGTGAAGTGGGAACCAAGTAAATAAATTCTC
This sequence comes from Listronotus bonariensis, assembly GCA_014170235.1. Classification (NCBI taxonomy): domain Eukaryota; kingdom Metazoa; phylum Arthropoda; class Insecta; order Coleoptera; family Curculionidae; genus Listronotus; species Listronotus bonariensis. The sequence continues at coordinate 21,554 of JACEGR010009665.1, forward strand.
CACTTTTGAATTTTCCAAACTGCTGCAAGAACTTCTTTCTCATAGGCGCAGTATCTCTTTTCTCTCTCTAATAAAAGACGAGATATACAAGCTACTGTCTTTCTTTGGCCATCGCTCATTTGAAAAAGTATTCCAGCAATTCCAGAATCACTTGTGTCTGTCATCACATGCCATGGTGCATCTGGATCAGGATGATAAAGTAGCGTTTCCTTCTGCAATTCAGCTTTGAGTCCAGTAAAAGCAAAGACCTGTCAAAGGATCAGACAAAGTTGCAAAATTTGGTGTAAAAATTCTGTCATACTGGCAAAATCCAAGAAACTTTTGTAATTCCTTAACATTGGCAGGGCGTTTAAAGTCAGTGATTGCCTGGATCCGGTTTAAATCAGGTTTTACGCCTATACGAAATATGGCATTTCATCACGAAAGAAATTACATTTCTCAATTTTTAAAGTTAATCCACTTTCCTCAAGCCTCTGAAAGATTTTGGTTAAGTGTTCCAAATGTTGTTCAACACTTTCAGAAACAACCAGCAGGTCATCAACGTAGGCTAACAAAAAATCCTTGAATTCATTTCCAAAAATAGTATCGATGCATCTGGTAAATGTACTGGTAGCATTCTTCAGCCCAAATGGCAAGACACAGAATCGGTATGTTTTTGTTCCCACCATAAAACCAGTGTATTTTTTACTATCTTTTTCTAGAGGACACTGCCAATATCCATGGGTCAAATCCAATGAACTCATAACCTTTTTTCCAGACAATAATTTTATCATCTCATTTATGGGTTTAGGCAACTCGTAATCTGGTTCCATGACTTGGTTCAGGTGTCGAGCATCCAAACACACTCTCACTGTACCATCTTTCTTTACTGTAGTCATTAATGGTGAAATATACTGAGATGGTGCTCTCTCTATTACGTTCCATGCCAACATCTCATCAATAGCTCTGTCTACAGCCGCTCTATGGGCAACAGGAATTGGATAAGGCTTGACAAAAAATTCAGAATCATTTTTTAGTTTTATTTTATGAAAATATCTGTTAGTCCTGCCAGGTATACTTGAGAAAATGCCACTAAACCTGCACAAAATATCAACAAATTTTTGTTTTTCATTTTTAGACAAAGCACACTTTTCCACTATATCATAAAACTTACCTTGGTTTTGTTTACTACAAGGTTGTAAAACATTTATTTGCGAACACTGATAACACTTGTTCACTACTGCACACACTGATATGCTTTCAGCCTCACTAAAATTATGATTTATTTTACCTTTTGTTAAGACTACACTTCATTTTGAAAGCAAAATATCAGCTTTAAAAATTTTAGGAAGTCACAGCCAAGTATAACAGGATGCGATAAGTTATTTATTATTAAAAATTCAAAACTAAATTCATTATTTTCAAGATAAAAAGTTAGTAGTGCTTGAAGAGACACTTTTTGAAATTTTGATTTAAAAGCTCCAATAACACGAACACCTGTCACTGGAAAATATGGAATAATATCAATAAAATCGTTAAGCTGTATCCATACTTCCATAGAAATAGCTGACACTTTGCTACCAGTATCAATTAACGCAGCATATTTAAAACCGTATAAGCGTACTAATAAAAGAGGACAACGGTCATCTTCTAATTTGTGATTAAAGTTACACTCTTCTTGAAGAAGATCTTCAAGAGGATTGTTCTTTACAAGCATATTACATAAATTTAAATTATTGTTTACCCCCTTCCCTCTTAGAGCAGGGGGAATTTAAGTTTCCCGAGACCTCTGTCTCCGTTTCAGACTGTACTTCAAGGTTACTGACATTTGCAGTACCTTGTCTTCTTTCAAAAGTCTTTTTATTGTTTTCTACAAAATAATTTCTTTGATTAGAAGAAGATTTTGTGCTATTGTTGGAAAAATGTTGATTTTCAAATTTATTTTTACTTTTTTGATTATTTTAAAATATTGATCTGCATGACGTAGCCTAGCTACTGCTTGTGAAAAACTAGTACATCCTAATAAAATACAAGAGACACTAGGAGGAAAATGAGGGGCTATAACGTCAATTAATTCTTGGGGTGTGTATCTAGGTTGTAAGTGTTTAGTGTTAGCCACCCAGTAGCTGAAATGATCCACAAAAAGACCACTCTTATATTCATCACTCTCTAATTTATCTTTTATCCTCCTTTGCACTCTATAATTCCAAAAGTGTTCAAGAAATTCTGCTTTAAACATATTATAATCTATAAACAATTGATTAAAAGCATCCCACCAAAGCTTTGCAGAATTTTTGAATGCTTTTGACAGTAAAATTTTAATATTATTAAAAGGCACCTTTGTGACATCAACACTGCTCTCTAAAAATTCTAAAAAGTCTGGAGGCTGTAAATTGTCATTGCCATCAAAATTAGGCAGCATTTTAGTTACATCACCCATTGAAAATGTGTTGGTTGCATTATTACTTAAGTTTAAATTAGCAAAATTTGAAGCTATGGTGTTTGAACTATCTTGTACAGTATTTTGCCCTAACAAATGCCTACTTTGAGAAACTTGTGAATTTACATTAGAAAAATTTTGTTTTTGTATATGATTAACAGTATCTTTAACAACTTGATTAATTAGCTTATTTAATTCTCTTTGATTATAAGTATACTGTGGTTCCCCTGAGGATGGAACTCCTCTCAATGAGAAATCACTGGGTGAAGCAGCTGGTGGAAAGTTTGGATAATTGTACACCCCCATAGAGGGTTGTGGTTGCGTCACAGGGCCAGCCATGTTTGCAGCAGCGGAAGGAGTAAAATTTGCCCCCACAGCAGCGTCAACCGATCGGTTTAAGGAGTATGTATGTTGATTTTCAGCCAAAGTCAATGGTCTCGTACCCAAAGAAGGAGCGGAGTATTGTAAGTTTGGCGAATGAACAACTTTTCTGCGGATTGCACCCGTACTACTTGTATTAGTTTGACTTTCTGCTGTGGTAGTGATTACTCCCGCATTTGCGGCCAAAAATGAAACACTCCTACCTGTTGTTGGCGTTTCTTGATCTTTACCCATGCCTCTACGATTGAGCTGTTCATAGTTCTTTCTTGTTCCAGTTCTAAGATTGTAGTTTTTATTTGATTTATCCTCCATCTT
>JACEGR010009666.1:0-24659 GCA_014170235.1 Listronotus bonariensis
GTGCATTTTACTATTTTTTTTCATGACTTTTTCCATCATAGATATTTGCAAATATAATAATTATAACATATTATGTATATTTATCACCCCACGCTTTTTACTATGAAATGACAATATTTTTAATGAAAAATTATTTTCTAATTTTTAGTTCGGTTGCATATAAAAGCGTGTTTTTTAGTTTTTAAACTATTAATTATTTTCATTTTTAGTTTCTGCTACTCTTGACAAAATGGCGAAAAAATTTTTTAATGAACAAGAGTGGCAAATTTTAAAAATTTTTCCAACAGATTGCAACTCACTAAAAAAATTTCTTCTTTCATTAAGTAGCAAAGTTTGAAATTTTGCCAACAGATGGCAATCAGGCAATGTTTGGACCGTTGCCAATATATTGCAACCCAACTACATTCTTCTTCATTTAATAGCGAGTTTGAAATGTTGCCAACAGATGGCAACCTAGGTGCGTATGTTTTATAATATAATGGAATTTTTTCCTGGCGATCCAAAAAAGATAACGGGATACCGTTTGCAGATTGTTCATCAAGTCATGTTTCTATGGCGTGTGCAAAGTTTCAAAGAAATCGAGGTAGCTGGAAGTTGGTTAAAATTAGGCTCAAAGATTCCGTTACATAGGCAGCCAGATGGATATTGATAGATAGTTACAACCCAAGTTAATAAAAGCGTGTTAAAAAAACACGCTTTTATATATAATAATTTTTCATAAAAAAAATATTGTCATTTCATAGTAAAAAGCGTGGGGTGCATTTTACTATTTTTTCATAACTTTTCCATCATAGATATTTGCAAATATAATAATTATAACATTTAATATATTTATCACCCCACGCTTTTTACTATGAAATGACAATATTTTTTTTAATGAAAAATTATTTTCTAATTTTTAGTTCGGTTGCATATAAAAGCGTGTTTTTTTAGTTTTTAAACTATTAATTATTTTTCATTTTTTAGTTTCTGCTACTCTTGACAAAATGGCGAAAAATTTTTTTAATGAACAAGAGTGGCAAATTTTAAAAATTTTTCCAACAGATTGCAACTCACTAAAAAATTTCTTCTTCATTAACTAGCAAAGTTTGAAATTTTGCCAACAGATGGCAATCCAGGCAATGTTTGGACCGTTGCCAATATATTGCAACCCACTAAAAATTTCTTCTTCATTTAATAGCAAAGTTTGAAATGTTGCCAACAGATGGCAACCTAGGTGTTGTTTTTATAATATAATGGAATTTTTTTCCTGGCGATCCAAAAAAAGATAACGGGATACTGTTTGCAGATTATTGCATTGTCATGTTTCCTTAATACGTGTGCAAAGTTTCAAAGAAATCGAATAGCTGGAAGTTGGTTAAAATTAGGCTCAAAGATTCCGTTACATAGCACAGATAGATAGACAGACGGATAGTTAATAACCTAAGTTAATAAAAGCGTGTTAAAAAAACTAAAAAACACGCTTTTATATGCAACCGAACTAAAAATTAAAAATAATTTTTCATTAAAAAAATATTTTCACTTCATAGTAAAAAGCGTGGGGTGCTTAATATATTAAATGTTATAATTATTATATTTGCCAATATCTATGATGGAAAAGTTATGAAAAAATAGTAAAATGCACCCACGCTTTTTACTATGAAGTGAAAATATTTTTTTAATGAAAAATTATTTTTTAATTTTTAGTTCGGTTGCATATAAAAGCGTGTTTTTTAGTTTTTTTAAACTATTAATTATTTTTCATTTTTAGTTCGTTATATTGCACAAAATTCTTAATATAACAGTAAATTAGAACATACTATTTAATTAAGCAGCAAAAGAAAATAACCAGCCCCCTATGAAATGACAATGGTAGCAAATTTTAAAATTTGCAAAAGATTGCAACTCACTAAAAATTTCTTCTTCATTAAGTAGCAAAGTTTCAAATTTTGCCAACAGATGGCAATCCAGGCAATGTTTGGACCGTTGCCAACATTTTGCAATCCACTAAAAAATTTCTTCTTCATTTAATAGCAAAGTTTGAAATTTTTCCAACAGATGGCATCCTAGGTGTTGTTTTTATAATATAATGGAATTTTTTTCCTGGCGATTAAAAAAGATAAAGGGATACTGTTTGCAGATTATTGCATTGTCATGGGTCCTTAATACGTGTGCAAAGTTTCAAAGAAATCGAATAGCTGGAAGTTGGTTAAAATTAGGCTCAAAGATTCCGTTACATAGGCAGCCAGATAGATAGTTACAACCCAAGTTAATAAAAGCGTGTTAAAAGATATGAGACGATGGTATTGCGAAATGTCTATATTTTCATAGACCATCAACGTAGACCTTAGGGTGGAATACTCTGGTTCAGAGAGAGTTCGGACTGTATTTTTCCGACTGAAAATAATAAAGTTTGTTAAACATATGTATTAAAATAAAATCAATAACTTACCAGTTCCTGAAAATATGCCATTAAAACGGTTTCGGTTATTTGAAGAATTGCGTTCGCATCTTTCCAAATACCAAATATGCCATACTCCTGATCATACTCGTTGCCTTGATTTAACTGGCAAAAGATTTTCGGTCGCTTTTATGGCCTTTCTCTTATATTTGTGGAATTTCTTCATTTTGAACAAATCGTTAAATAAAAATGCCAACTGACTAACTGATAGAAACATCAAAGTCAAACTTAACACCAGTCATTATCTACTTACGTATACAGGTACAGGTGCAACTTATTTCTTTATATTGCAAATAAATAATGTAATTAGTCATTGAGAAACTCTTATTTTGGGTAAAAGATAAAGCATTGTATAGCACCATGAAGCTTACTGGACTATAATGCCCATCAGGTCTAAATCTCAGCCTTTTTTTCGACCTTCAGGGCATTATAGTCCTAGTAACGCCCTTGATACATAAATAGCTATTATTACCTTATTTTAAAAAATTCCAAAAAATTAGTTAATACCTCTTATAAAAGAGCCTTTAGGTAGCAATTACATCTAAAATAAAAATATTTTTATAGCTGAAAACATTGGTTTAACAACTACCTTAAAATACTACAATAAATTTTTAAAAAGACCTTTAAGCTAAATTTTATTCTTCCTATTATACCATTTTATGCTTTCCTAAAATCTATGGTAATGATACTAGACAAAGAAAAACCTTTTAGCTTCATTAGCATTTAAATTGCTACAGTATTAATTTGCACTTATGCATATCTTTTTTATGTTAAGTAATTATTTATTGCCTTAATAAACGATAGAGAAATATGCAAAAATTATGAGGTCACTCTTTACCTATTACAGCATTTATATTTTTAGAAATAAAAACGAAAAATAAAAAAAGATTTGTAACATCACATGTAACACAAAGTATATTTAGAATTTAAAAATGTTACAAACTTATTCACGAACCTGTCTTATTTTAAATGCTTTTTAATTGACATAAAACGCAAAGTTTGGAAAGTATAATTTTCACATCCAGGAGAGTGGATTTATTCCAAATCCATTCTCTTTATATTTCATAATTATTTTCTCTTAAATATTCCACGCCGCTTTCAACGTTGAGTCGGACTTAATTTTCAATGAGTCTTTTGAAAAACCGCAGTTTTTGCTTTGAATTACGCTTTTGGTAAATTCCTTATCAGTAATTAAAAGAAGCTTTATTAATATAAAAGAACAATACTAGCTAAGGTTAAGGTAATCTAAATAATTTTTAATTTATTTGATAAATAAATTATTTTAGTTAATAAATAAAATATTTAAATTCTAAGGTTATACAGGGTGTCTCTAAAGGATCGGAAAATAAATAATAGTTTGAAGAAATAAAAACACGCTTTATATGCAAACCGAACTAAAAATTAGAAAATAATTTCATTACAAAGAGTTTGTATTACAGTAATAAAGGTCAAACAATGAATCATAATTATATACCTCAAAATAGAATTATAATAACATTTAAGATAATAACAGAATAATTCACTTCAGAATAAAAGCGTGGGTGCTTAATATATTAAATGTTATAATTATTTCTTCTGTAACTATCTATGAGGGAAAAGTTATTAAAAAATAGTAAGATGCACCCTCACGCTTTTTACTCTGAAGTGAATTATTCTTGTTATTATCTTAAATTTTATTATAACTCCCTATTTTGAGGTATATAATTATGATTCATTGTTTGACCTTTTATTATCTGTAATACAAACTCTTTGTAATTCGGTTGCATATAAAAGCGTGTTTTTTTAGTTTTTTTTAAACTATTATTTATTTTTCATGTTTTTAGTTCGATATATCAATTAGTTTTCTGCGGACATGTGATATTGAAATGTTTCACGAACTATTTCGTAATCTAATCATTTCATTTTTAAAGCTTCACTGTTGCATGGGGTTTTTCCCGTTAACTTAGAGCAGTCCAGTTCTTCAATCCGCATACCGTCTTAATGATTCTCACACGACTAAGTGCAACATAAGCTTGTCCAGCCGCAAACAGTGGCGAGCCCAGATAAATGACTGCATGATCGACTGTACAGCCTTGCATCTTGTGAACCGTCGGAAGCCCAACTCAAGAAAAATCTATAAAGGAATTTTGGACACCCTGTATTTATGGGTGAATACTCTTTTAATATATATTTAGTTTACTTATTAGTATTTTTTTAATACTATCACCTTTTTTACCCCGCATTTAAACCTCATTTACTTCAAAAAGTTTTTAAAGGTCTCTTTTTAATTCAGAAATGCCTGTCTCCCTTGAATGCTCTCCAATTCCCACATAAAAACACGAACATTTCAGAAAGTATAACTTTTCACCCCCCTATTTTTCATAGGCGTTGTTTCGTTCTTCAATCAAGTACTTTCGCGAGAATTTTTTTCTTTTGAAGTGGTATACGACGCCTCTTGACGGAAAGTCAGACTTAATTTTTGCGACTCGTCTTTAAAAGCTTTAAAAAACCACAGTTTTGCCTTTTGAAATGCAGTTTTTAGATAAAGGGAATCCTACACCAGTACTTAAGAAAAAGTTTTAAATATGTAAAAATAGTTTAAATTTGATTTAAAAGAATGGTATATGGTATTAATTTCACTTTTTAAAAAATATTAAGTAAATTTTTCACTATAAAATACTTTTTTAAAATGTTTTTAATATTTTGCCAAGATTTATTCTTTTAACCTCTTTTTTAAGTCCTTCAACAAAGTTTTGTAGTGAAATACTAAGGGTCAGTTTTCATGCAGATATGGTATTTTTTTTTATCTTTGGACAATCCACGAAGGCTGAGGGTTGTAGGGGGATGCCATTTCCCCAGTCATGAGAACAATATTCCAGGGAGGATCGAATTTGGGACACATACAAAGTGTATAAATTGAAGGAGAAAAATACTTTTTGGGTCGGAAAAGAAACCAAGCTTTTGAAGCCGCGGTGGCTTTAGATACAATGTGTTTATGCCAGTTAAGGTTATTCTCAAATGTGACGCCCACAAGGTTAAATGTGTCCCCGCTCTGCAAAACCTGGCCACCATAAGCAAAGGGTGAGTGTTTGATGATTTTTTCGTGACAAGGAACATGATTGTGTTTTGATGCATTAAATTGAACGAGATTTTTGGCGCCCCAATCCAATATCAAATTGAGATCCTGTGAAAGAGATAACTGCATTGCTCCTGCGTTTGCTTTCCAAGTCGGGTTGAGAGATTGGTTAGGGAACCTGAAAAGTGGAGTGAGGGTACTATCGTCAGCATAACTATGAATGGGATTGGTTGTGGAAGAAAGAAGGTCGTTGGTGACCAATTAAGAAACCTTGGTCTTGTGGGGAAAACTAAAAAAACACACAACTTTTTTTTCTAACGGTACTGTAATAGTATTTTACGTTATAAGTCCAGTAGGTATAAATTACAGTACGAGATTCATTTTGGCATCCAAAAATCACATTAATCAAGGCATAACAACAATGATCACGTGGACATTTATAGTAATACATCATTTCTATCAGAGTTATTCAATGTTGAAATAAACTTCTCATTTTAATTTCCAACAGTGAATAACTTTGAAAGGAATGAACACATCGACAAATGTTAAGAGACCTTTTTGTACAGCATAAAATTTTTCTTAAAAAATAATTATTTGTTTTATTAAGATGTTATTATTTATGGTAGTTTAAAAAAATTCAGAATCTAAATGACAAAATAATGTTTAAGGCGCGATTACATAAAAATGGCTGGTTCTTCGGAAATTTACTAAGAGAGTTTTCTTTAAGAATATAAGTTGGTCGAAGGTTCAAGATTGACTTATTTCGAAATTTTTTATAAAAAGATGCAACAATTGTTGCATTTAATAATTTTATTGATGCACCTCCTAATGTTAATATCAAGGGCTCAAAGTTTATTTATTTTTGCCCAGTACATCTAAAATTAGATGGTAATTTTATGAGAATATTTTACGTCTTAAGACCTTTAAAGTAAAGCACTTTTCACTTCTTTTTAAATAATAAAATTTAAAATTTTATACTTTAGCTCGGTTTTGATAACTTTTATTACAACAACCGTTTATCTTCATTACTTGTGAGTAGTCAGCACTGTCTGGCAGTTGTGGCATCTAATAGATACTCAGCAGGCTTTCTCGCATTTTCCCCATTGTTCAATAAACACGTCAACAACACTTCAAAACGGTCAAATGAATGAATAACAATGAGTCAGTTATATTCGCTAAATAGCCCAAACTAAAGTCATTTTTTGTTGTTAATACGGTTCGAAACATTTTAAAAACATCACGTTTTCTTCTAAAACGGTGACGTCACGTACGTCACGTATTTAACCGATGTTTGAATACATTCAAGACAATGGTTTAAAAACAATTGTCCGAAAATATAGGTTATGTTTGTGACGTCACCTTCTTGCTATAACAATTAATTTTTAAATTATTACACTAATAACAACTTAAATTAACTATAATAAAGAATATAAAATCAACTAAAACAAAAGTTCTAATGATTACAGAGCAAAATAATTAATAGTTTAAAAAAACTAAAAAACACGCTTTTATATGCAACCGAACTAAAAATTAAAAAATAATTTTTCATTAAAAAAATATTTTCACTTCATAGTAAAAGCGTGGGGTGCTTAATATATTAAATGTTATAATTATTATATTTGCCAATATCTATGATGGAAAAGTTATGAAAAAATAGTAAAATGCACCCCACGCTTTTTACTATGAAGTGAAAATATTTTTTTAATGAAAAATTATTTTTTAATTTTTAGTTCGGTTGCATATAAAAGCGTGTTTTTTAGTTTTTTAAACTATTAATTATTTTTCATTTTTTAGTTCGTTATATTGCACAAAATTCTTAATATAACAGTAAATTAGAACATACTAATTAATTAAGCAGCAAAAGAAAATAACCAGCCCCCTATGAAATGACAATGGTAGCAAGCAAAACAGATGGCATCCTAGGTGTTGCTTTTATAATATAATGGAATTTTTTTCTGGCAGATTAAAAAAGATACAGGGATACTGTTTGCAGATTATTGCATTGTCATGGGTCCTTAATACGTGTGCAAAGTTTCAAAGAAATCGAATAGCTGGAAGTTGGTTAAAATTAGGCTCAAAGATTCCGTTACATAGGCAGCCAGATGGATAGATTGATAGATAGATAGATAGTTACAACCCAAGTTAATAAAAGCGTGTTAATAACACCAAAAACACGAAAAAAGGTTCCACTACGATTGTAAACACAAGAAGCACCACAGAATACACTAAAGAGAAACATCAGAAATATATCGCAGCCGCTTTACTGCTGAGTTTCATACTTGTCAACACTGTCAAAATAAAGCCATCCTATTGGTTTAATTTGAAAATTTTGACACTTATAAACCCAACGGTAGTCAAATAGCCACCCTATATATCATAATCAACAATACAATTCTGCATATTTCTTAATTATTAAATTAATTAAATGTTACCACAACATAATTTATTAAACTAATCTAACTTTACCATAGTTTTCATTGTGTTTTACACTTCTAAGTCCTTGTTGAACAATATTTAGAGGGTTAAACTATTTAAAGCGTTGTTGACGTACAAACCGAATAAAAGGGAAATTCAAAACAGTCCGCAAATGTATTATATTACCGCTAGAAATTGTTGGTAAAATACTGCTAAACATTGCTGACAACCTTAAAGAGAAATTTAATAATTTAGTGGAAATAAAGGCAGCATAAGTAACTAGTAGATATTGTAGGGCCAATTAAATTCTCTTTTTTTCGAAAAAAAGGCAAAAATTTATAATATGTTAAAGTTTCTCCAAAAAATCCTGTAAAATATCGATTATTTTACATTACCTACAACACCAAATAATTATTTAAATGGCTGACGTGTTCCTTTTGTTGATTTGCTGCATTTTCTCATTATTTATAAACTCATGCAAACTAACCGCAATAGAGCCTTTTGTTCCTTCTATAAATCCCACAAAAGTTTTTAAAATAATTACTTTACTTTAAAGCAAAACTTTTCTATTGTTCTCTTTTATTTTAAAGGTAAAACCTTAAATTATTTTAAACATGAATGTTGCAGAAAACATAAATATTATTTTTTTAGAACTAAAACGGTCTAGTTAGTATAGAAGGAACAGTTTAAAAGTGTAAATTCGGTGCTCTTTGATAAGAAAAAAAATGACATAAAAGTTTAAAGCAAATAAATCGGCATGCTTGTCTCTCGCGGCCGCCTTTGCTATATTTCTTTTATGATATGCCGGTTGATGCAGGTGGTCATCGCACTATGGGATAGAAATTAATTTTTTGGACAAAATTCTGAAACTTACCAATCTAACTTAAAATGAGGTGCTTTTTACTGGAAAAATATTATAAATTATTACAAATGCTTTTTGGAAACCTAAAACTTATTATATGTTATTATAAATTTACACCCCACTTAACATTATTATTTTTTATTGTACAAAATAAACTAAAATGTCAGCTTGTTTGGTTAATTCGGTAGTATTCTAATCAGTAATCCGATGATTATTATCTCATATCATATACAAGGTACGACAATAGGTATGATTTTTTAAATGAAATACCCTGAATATTATATCAACACCAAAAAAATCTTTTAAAATGCTTTAAAAAAATACTACATTTGATGTGTCTATCTCAATTAGTTTCGGAAATATGACCATCCAAATCTGAAAAATAATTTTTAAATTATTCTTAGAAGAGTAATAGAGATACATTTGTTGGGTGGATTCTGTAGAATCCATATCTTTCATCAGAATGCTTTTATCTTTTAGGATATACAGTGTAGGACAAAACATATTAAATTTTAAAATGAAAAACCTTGTAAATTATAAAAAATCTTGTATCTGTCCTTACACTCAGAAGTAGCAAAAAGTAGGAAGGCAATTGTAAGTACAAAAACTGAGAAAGAAAAAGGTAAAAAATCTTTGACAAAAGTAGCGAGACTTCGCGAGACTGCATCGGAAACACAACCATAGCTCTTATTATTTAAACTCTTTTACTTTTTTAGTAATCAAGGGTAATAATAAACTAAGAGATTAAATGTTTTATATTTATGTTTACTTAAAATACATTTTCAAGTTTCTTATTACCCCAATAGAAGTCGTCATATACTTTTATAATGGATTTCATCCCATAGTGTATCGGCGCGTCGCTGTAAAGGATAGCGGCGCCTTTGTATAAAATATTCCAATTGCAGGCGGCCTTTTTTATGTTTTTTGTATTATTTTCAAAGGGTACCGAATTTGCGCTTTTAAAACGTTCTTACTATAAAATATAGTGTTTCCTAATTGAAGTAAATAAAAGTTTTATCAACATAGGCTCATGTGTTACACTTTTCTAAAAATGGCTTTTTTTATTGAAATCTTACATTTCCCTAATTCAATTTCAAAAAAATGTTTCAGTGTGTGTTATAGCCATTAGAGTTCAGTGGTGTCTTCAAGAACTCCTCAACCAATATTTGATGAAGCAGCAAATTATACGCACTGTTTACGTGTGTACTCGATGGTTACCCGCTTCATAAATTCCACGAGGCGAGCGTCCAAGCTGATGACCAAAAATTTAGCATTGTTCTGGGTGTCTATATTGAAACTAAAATTGTCTTTGGTTCTGGTAAAGATTGGGTATCCATAGAATTTTCATTTTTTCGGCGAAATTTTGGAAGAATATTGTTAAATTGTCAATTCTTAATATAATAAAGTTAGGATAAACGAGTATTATCCATTAAAAACTTACGTTTAGCAATTTTGTGGTGATCAACTCGTTTCACATTTTCACAGCCTTCATTTACATAATAACAGGCTGATGGAAAGTATATAGTTTTGTCACCAATTATATTCGTTTAATTAGCTGTAAACACCTTTTTAGAATAATGCTATATTATTATAATGCTCTGTTGAAAATATTCAAACTGTAAGAATTCAAATATTGATGACAACTCTATGACACATGACAACAGAATCTAAACATAACTAGTCTTGTACAGTGTTGGTAAGTATAGCTGTTTTCAGACTTTTTGAACATACTGTATATACCGATTTTTCAAAAAAAAAAAAAATTAATGTCATATATCTACTATAATCCCATTAAAACACTTTTAAATACTCTGCTCAAAACTTACTTTTTTTTTTTTTTTTTTTTTATCTTTGGACAAACCACGAAGGCTAAAAGCCTAAATACTAACGGTACCGTACCCGGTACGTTAGTTACGTCTTAAGCGAGGTAAGAGGGAGTTTGTTGACACGGGACTTAAATACTTGAAGATTTGGGGGAAGGAAAGACCTCCGCGGGCAGCAGGTTCCACAATCTAGAAACTCTAGGGATAAAGAACGAACAAAGTGAGAAGTTCGGGAGCCTGTCCAGTTGGACCGTATAGGGATGCATACGAGCGGAACCACGAGTTTCTCTGTTGGGAACCGTGAGCGGAGGAACTATACTGGTCAATTCTTCAGAGCAGAAGCCATGGAAGTACCTATAAAAAGCGATAAATCGCCCACAGCCCGACGATGGGCAAGAGAGGGAAGCCTTTCTGTAAGTGAAGGATCATTAATGAGACGAATAGCTCTTCTTTGAATAGAATCAAGAATGCTCAGGGTTGTTGGGGACGCCATGCCCCAGATATGAGAACAATATTCCAAGGGAGGTCGGATTTGGGAAACATATAAAGTGTATAAATTAGAAGCGGAAAAATACTTTTTAGCTCGAAAGAGAAATCCAAGCTTTTTGAAGCTGCCGTGGCTATAGATACAATGTGTTTATGCCAGTTAAGGTTACTTTCAAATGTGACGCCCACGAGATTGAAGGTGTCTTTGCTCTGTAGAACTTGGCCGCTCATAAGTAGAGGATGAGTATTTGATGACTCTTTTCGCGACAAGGAACATGACTGTGTTTTGGATGCATTAAAATGGACGAGATTTTTGGCGCCCCAATCAATATTAAATTAAGATCCTGAGAAAGAGATATCTGCATCGCTCTGCGTTTATTTTCCAAGTCAGGTTTAGTGATGGGTTTAGGAACCTGAAAACTGGAGTGAAGGGTACTATCGTCGGCGAAACTATGAATGGAATTAGTTGTGGACGAGAGAAGGTCGTTGATGTGAAGAAGAAACAATGTTGGTGCCAGAACTGAGCCCTGAGGGACTCCAGCATTTATTTGGTGAAAGCTTGAAGAATGGCCGTCCACAATAACTGATATACGTCGATCAGATAGATAACTAGAGAGCCAAGTACAGAGTTTAGTTGAAAGACCATAGGAGGGAAGTTTATTAAGAAGTGCGGCATGCCAGACCTGGTCAAAAGCTTTGGATATATCAAGAGCAACGATCTGGGACTCACCTAGAAACTCAAGAGACTTATTCCAACAGTGTGATACGAAGGAAAGAAGATCTGCTGTAGATCTTTTGTGGCGAAATCCATACTGCCTGTCGTGCAAAATTTTGTGTTTTTCCAAGTACTTAAGAATTTGTGAATTAATTAATTTTTCCATTACTTTACAAAGAACTGAGAGAATTGAAATTGGTCTATAGTTAGATGGAAGCGATTTAGATCCTTTCTTGGGAATAGGTTGAACACGTGCAGCCTTCCAGCTCTCCGGAAAGATACCTGTGTCGTAAGAAATTCGAAAGAGCCGAGTTAAGATTGGTGCAAGTTCTGGAGCACATTTTTTTAAAACGATTGCTGGTATGCCGTCCAGCCCAGACGATTTCTTGGTGTTAAGGGAGGAAAGGATACGCTTAATGTGTTTTACTTTAAAAATAATATCGGGCATTTTATGAGGAACTGGGGTAACCGTTGGAATTGGATGATTTACGGGAGGGTCAAGGGTTGAATTGGCAGCAAATTGTTTGGCAAATAGTTCTGCCTTCCCTTTAGCAGTAGAAATAATTTCATCTTCCAAAGTTAGTGGTGGAAAGAACTGGCACAAAAATTCCTACTTATGTTTTTCGCAAAGGACCAGAAGGATTTGCTGCCATTTGAGCAAGAAAGAACTTTGTTTTTGATACGATTGTCGAAGGAGTCTTTGGCTTCAGAAATTGTTTGATTGTAGTAGTTTCTTGCTTCAATGCTGGCCTGTCGGTTTTCTGGACTAGGATCCTGTAGAAACTTCTTGTGAGCCTGAACTTTTAAAATTCTGGCTTTTTCACAAGATTTGGAAAACCAGGGTTTGTTATTGGATTTTTGGGGTTTTTGATGGTGTGTGGAATATAGGTTTCAATGCCCAATTGAATTGATTCAGTAAGTTGATTGCAAATTTGGGAAGGATCACGAGAAGAAAAGCAGATGGAATTCCAGGGGTAAGTGGCGAAGAAGTCCCTTAGGCCATCCCAGTCGGCTGAGTTGTAGTGCCATACGGTGCGTGGTGGCATGTATTCATTTACCTCGGGATGTGCAGGGTAAGATATAGTAACTAAGCCATGATCTGAGCGACCTAGGGGTGCTGTGACAGATGTTTCATAGAGTTCGGGGTTTGTAGTAAGAAAGAGATCTAGGGGATTTGAACTATGATTTGGGACTCTAGGAAAGTAGGTGGGTTTCATAATAAGGTTGGTAAGAGAGTTACTGACTGCGAAGATTTCGGCTGCTCTGCCTTGGGGGTCAGTTTTTGAAGAGCCCAGCCAATCCTTATTATGGACATTGAAGTCGCCAAGCACGATTACTTCAGCCGATGGAAACTGAGAAATTATGCTATCGATCTTTGTTGAAAGAAAGTCAAAGAATTCGACATAGGAATTATTAGATGGGGACCGGTACAAACAGCAGATAAATTTAGTTGAAGACCTAAGGGAAAGTTTGAGCCAAAGGATATCAGGCCTACCCGATTCAAGATTAGAAACTCGAGCACAAGCCAGATCGTTGCGGACGTAAGCACATACGCCACCATGTGGGCGGAAAGACGAAATAAGTTCGTAGCCTGGGAAGAGAAGGTGGCTGGTTGAAGATTTAGAACTTATTTGTGTTTCCGTTAGAAACAGTATGTGGGGCTTAGATGACTGAAGGTGATGGTGAACGGAGTTTATATTGGTGTTAAGCCCACATATGTTTGCAAACTCCAACGCAACGCCTAAATATCAAAACTTTCTTCCCAAACGGGGCATTAACGAAACGAATGAAGTTAGATACTAGTAATAGAACGCGAAAATTGTGCCCGCTTTGTCTTATTTATTTTAATCCGCGACATACGTCTTTTTTACTTTAATAAACGCGAAGATAGTACAGTGCATGGGCACAAATTACGTGTGTCCAGGCAGAAGCAGGGCCGTATTATCCATTAGGCTGACTAGGCTACAGCCTAGGGCGCCATGAAAAAATAGGCGCCAGACAGGGCAGTAATAGGCGCTAGACAGGGAGGTTTTAAAAAGTTAGGGTGGGTGGGGATTTTGGTGAGTAATTTCTCAGTGAATAGGGGGATTTGGAATGATTTTCGGGTGGTAAAGTATGGCGCCTGGTACTGAAAATAGGCGCTACGGATAGGACAAGACCTTTTTTTTGCTCTTCAAAAATTTTCTTGGTGGAAAAGAGGCGCCCCGGGATTTGTAGCCTAGGGCGCCTCAAACCGTTAATACGGCCCTGGGCAGAAGTCGATGCTTAAACGGTAGTGTCGGGTCTGGTAGAGTTTTAGTAGCAATATTTATTGTTTATTATTATTATACGGTGTGAATAAATTGTTGATTATTGGCGATTTTAACTACCGATGGCGGCACTGCTAAACGTAAACAAAGACGAAAGAAGTAGGTAATATTCCGGTAGCTAGCTTTAATCCTGTTACGGATTTCGGGTATTGAAACGGTTTAAAATACTGTTAAAGTTTCAATACAGCCGTGAATTTGTATAGATTTATACATATTAAGTGTGCTAAAACTCGATTTGTAATTTTGAATAGTGTCCTTGATGGTTTAACAGACTTTTTTGTTAGTGGCAATTGGTGAAGAAAGCGCCATGTAAAACTTTTCGGAATGAGTGAACAACTATTTTTTACGCTAAGCTCGGTATTTTCAAACCTCAATTGCACTCCCGATAGTAGGTGCATAGTGAAAAGAGATGAAATCTTGAATTCCAAACATATTGTGACGTAGAATTTTAAATACATATAGGGTGACTTGACGTCACTTGGGAAAATGTA
This sequence comes from Listronotus bonariensis, assembly GCA_014170235.1. Lineage (NCBI taxonomy): Eukaryota > Metazoa > Arthropoda > Insecta > Coleoptera > Curculionidae > Listronotus > Listronotus bonariensis. The sequence goes on from JACEGR010009666.1 coordinate 14,597, forward strand.
CCATATGGAACTATCTTCTTGGGACCATGAGACCGGTGGACCATCAAAACTAACTTTGCATTTTTAAAACCCAACTTAACTTATTTGACTAACTAAATTTAGTACGGGCATACCCCCACTAGGGTAGCCCGTACGGGGTCTTAACTAAAACTTTATCTACATCTTATCTGATAAAATTCCTTTTAATTTCTTTCTCTCTTCTTTAAATATCAAATTTTCCAGTGTTTGTTTTGCATTTCTACGCTACCCAGTTTGTTTAATCTTTTTATTTCATTATTATAAAAGTAACCTAGAAAATTGTTTAATTTATACTTTTAAGACCTTGACACCTCACGTATATTTTTATGTACCAAATTTCCCAATGTTAAGTAAACTAATTAAAATTTACACTTATTTTAAAATTCCTAAAAATGTATATTTTTAAAATTCCCAAAATGTATTACTTTTTTATACTAGGTGTTCACAATATTGTTTTGATTATACACACGTCTGTTCATTTTAGATGTTAATGGCTTTTTCAATCCCATAATAAACGTTTTAATATAGGTGAAAAGAAAGACCGATTACCTGTTTTCTTAGGTTGCGCCGTTGACCACCAGAGGTCTCATTGATCTTTAAAATCGCCAATACGTTTAACTTTAAGTATAGGTAAGCGTGTATTGAGAGTTATGTGATGTGATATGTGATAATTAGGTATTAATTTTTTCCTTGTGCCCTCCCACTGAAAAATGTCACGAGCCACCACTGTTTTTTACAAATAATTAATAGTTTAAAAAACTAAAAACACGCTTTTATATGCAACCGAACTAAAAATTAAAAAATAATTTTTCATTAAAAAAATATTTTCACTTCATAGTAAAAAGCGTGGGGTGCTTAATATATTAAATGTTATAATTATTATATTTGCCAATATCTATGATGGAAAAGTTATGAAAAAATAGTAAAATGCACCCCACGCTTTTTTACTATGAAGTGAAAATATTTTTTTAATGAAAAATTATTTTTTAATTTTTAGTTCGGTTGCATATAAAAGCGTGTTTTTTAGTTTTTTAAACTATTAATTATTTTTCATTTTTTAGTTCGTTATATTGCACAAAATTCTTAATATAACAGTAAATTAGAACATACTAATTAATTAAGCAGCAAAAAGAAAATAACCAGCCCCCTATGAAATGACAATGGTAGCAAATTTTAAAATTTGCAAAAGATTGCAACTCACTAAAAATTTCTTCTTCATTAAGTAGCAAAGTTTCAAATTTTGCCAACAGATGGCACTCCAGGAAATGTTTGGACCGTTGTCAACACTTTGCAATCCACTAAAAAATTTCTTCCTCATTTAATAGCAAAGTTTGAAATTTTTCCAACAGATGGCATCCTAGGTGTTGTTTTTATAATATAATGGAATTTTTTTTCCTGGCGATTAAAAAAGATAAAGGGATACTGTTTGCAGATTATTGCATTGTCATGGGTCCTTAATACGTGTGCAAAGTTTCAAAGAAATCGAATAGCTGGAAGTTGGTTAAAATTAGGCTCAAAGATTCCGTTACATAGGCAGCCAGATGGATAGATTGATAGATAGATAGATAGTTACAACCCAAGTTAATAGAAGCGTGTTAAAAATGAATATCGAAAAAGAATTTAAAAAAAAACCTTATAGTTAAAATTTACAGAGAGCCGCTATTTCGTATGCTACACGCTCATTCATCTAAACTTCCCAACATTTAAACGATTAGGTACATTTATCTTTATTAGTTGTCAGCAATCGTCAACAAAATTTACCCTTTATTGTTCTGGAACATATTAGACCTCAGAAACTCAGGAATACTGGTTCGAGTTTCCCCATTGTGTTTACAAGTCAGAAACACTTTGAACTAGTTTCAGGCTTTAATTTATCTCTCTTACAATCATTTGGTAATTTTAAAGTAAATGTAAATATAAGAAGTTATTTTTACCTTTAAATATCTATAATAAAATTTTAAAATCAGGTTTTATTTTTTATATATAATAAAAATAAATAATTTATTATACCGATGGAAATTCTACTATTTTTCAGATTTAAGTGCTCATATTTCGAAAACTATTAAAGATCGATATCAAATGTGGTATTTTAGTAAAGCTTTTTAAAAGACCTTTTTAAGGGTCACATAATATACAGGGTGTTTTATTAAAATACAAAAGTTATCTCTTATGTTATATATTATATATATTATATTGTATTTGTATTCATTTAAGTTTGAAAAAATATATATAAAGCTTTTTTAAACCACTTATGTTTTTTACGATAGCTAATGGTTTAATCTACCGGAAAAAGTTGAAAACAGCGAAGTTCATATATTTTTGTAAGATTCCCAGGTCCCAAAATATATACTCGACCAAAAACTTTACCACTCTGTCACAAATTTTTTAATAATATTAAAATTGAAAAAATTTAAAGGGTTATTTCATGATTGGCTATATCTTTTGGAGTTAAAAACTAATCTTAGAATTTATGTCGTCATATATTTTTTCGTAACATTATGCAATATGCCTAACTAAAGGTGGCGGAAAGTGTGATTTCTATAAAATACACTTTTGTCACCCTGATTTACATACAACTCTGTCAGGCAATTTTTGCATCGAAAATATAATTTTAATATTTTTTAAACGTGCAAAGCCGTTGTGTTTTTAGTACAATGCATTATGAAATATAAATAAAAAGTAATATTAGTAATTCTTAAGTAATTCTATTGAATTTTTAATGTATGTTTTGTATGTATGTAACAGAATCTTTAAGCTTAATTTTCATCTAATTCCAGCGATTCAATTTTTTGAAACTTTGCACACGTATTAAGGACCCATGACAATGCAATAATCTGCAAACAGTATCCCGTTATCCTGATTAGGATCGCCAGGGTAAATAAATTCCTTTATAGATTTTCTGTAGGAGAGTAACAGAGAAAGAGCTAGTGCGCGATCTGCGCATGCGTGCAGTTTCGGACGTACTCTCAGCATAAGGCTGACAGAAACTTGTTCGGAGTAGTTGCGTTCTGAAACCCCATGCAACAGTGAAGCTTTAAATGAAATGATTAGATTATGAAATAGTTCGTGAAACATTTCAATATCACATGTCCTCAGAAAACTAATTGATATATTGAACTAAAAAATGAGAAATAAATAATAGTTTAAAAAAACTAGAAAAACAGGCTTTTATATGCAACCGAACTAAAAATTAGAATAATTTTTTATTACAAAGAGTTTGTATTACAGTAATAAAAGGTCAAACAAAAAGCGTGGGGTGCTTAATATATTAAATGTTATAATTATTTCATTTGTAAACATCTATGAGGGAAAAGTTATGAAAAAATAGTAAAATGCACCCCACGCTTTTACTCTGAAGTGAATTATTCTGTTATTATCTTAAATTTTATTATAATTCTATTTTGAGATATATAATTATGATTCATTGTTTGACCTTTTATTACTGTCAATGACCTTTTATCCTTTATTACTGTAATACAAACTCTTTGTAATGAAAAATATTTTCTAATTTTTAGTTCGGTTGCATATAAAAGCGTGTTTTCTTAGTTTTTTTAAACTATTATTTATTTATTCTTAACTGATGGAAACAAGGAGACATGTTTATGTAGTTTAAAAAGAATAACAACCCACGAAACTTTTATAAAGGACGTTTTTTTTCTATCCTTCTTGGTTATAGTTAAAAGTGGATGGCAAAATATAAATGAAAAATCTCTACCTTAAAAAGGTCCATTATAATTTGGAGTTTAGTTTCGTGTAACTAAACTACCTATTAAAGCTAGAGAGCTTTTAACATGCTTTATAGCACCTGCCGTAAAAGCAGATATTAAAGGGAAGTTAAATACTTAATTACCCATTGCTAAAAATAAACCGCAGATTAGCACGGCATTGGAAGGGCTACTGTAAACCCAACATGTCGTCGGTAAACAATTAAATACTTAAAATATTACAACTCTAAAACATTACCACAGGATTGCGTGTAAATGGTGTGCTCCAATGAAAACTAGAAAAAATATACTAATTATTATTTAAGGTTAGTCCCATTTTAGTATTTAGAGTGTGGGCCAAATTAAACTCGCCCATAGATAAATATGTTTTTTTTAAGTTATTTAATTTTGGTTAAATAGATTTAGACAGGACTAGACTTACGGAACTTTTTGAAAATGATGCATTTATGCTTTCACCAAGTAAATGCTGGAGTCGCTCAGGGCTCAGTTCTGGAACCAACATTGTTTCTTCTTCACATCAACGACCTTCCCTCGTCCACAACTAATTCCATTCATAGTTTCGCCGACGATAGTACCCTTCACTCCAGTTTTCTGGTTCCTAAACCCATCATCACTAAACCTGACTTGGAAAACAAACGCAGAGCGATGCAGATATCTCTTTCGTAGGATCTTAATTTAATATTGGATTGGGGCGCCAAAAATCTCGTCCATTTTAATGCATCCAAAACACAATCATGTTCCATGTCGCGAAAAGAGTCATTTAATACTCATCCTCTACTTATGAGCGGCAAAGTTTTACAGAGCAAAGACACCTTCAATCTTGTGGGCGTCACATTTGAAACTAACCTTAACTGGCATAAACACATTGTATCTATAGCCACAGCAGCTTCAAGAAAGCTTGGATTTCTTCGAGCCAAAAAGTATTTTTTCGCTTCTAATTTATACACTTTATATGTGTCCCAAATCCGACCTCCCTTGGAATATTGTTCTCATATCTGGGGCATGGCGTCCCCCACAAGCCTAAGCATTCTTGATTCTATTCAAAGAAAAGCTATTCGTCTCATTAATGATCCTTTACTTACAGAAAGGCTTCCCTCTCTTGCACACCGTCGGGCTGTGGGGGATTTATCGCTTTTTTATAGGTACTTCCATGGCTTTTGCTTTGAAGAATTGTCCAGTATAGTTCCTCCACTTACCGTTCCCAACAGAGAAACTCGTGGCTCCGCGCGTATGCATCCCTATACGGTCCAACTGGACAGGCCCCGAACTTCTCACTTTGTTCGTTCTTTTATCCCTAGAGTATAGTAGCTTTGTTCGCGGGTTTGATTCTGAACCGGTTCTGGGACTATTCGCATGCGCAATGAAAAAGCAGCGTTCGCGGTTAGTAAAATCCTGAATTTTTAGTAACAGTTCTGTGTTCGCGGATTATAATGAAATCAGTTCGTTACCGGTTCGTAACCTGATTAGCAGTCCTGGGATTTTTGTTGGAACTAAAAGTTCAGTTCGGAATTTCATGCGCATTGTCGACATGGTCAGCTGTTTTCTGTTTTTGTGGTACAGAAATAAACCGTTGTATTACAGTTTATTTGTTTCTGTCACTTTTTATGCGGGTTAATATACCTGTTGAATATTTTTTTTTATTTTTGTGATTCTGAGCGTATATAAACAAAGGATTTTTAATTGTCTTCCGTATGAATGTATGTATGCAATAAAATAAATAAAGATTTAATTAAAAAATATAGACAATATTACAAGATTTTACCATTTCTTTTTGTTTGAATTTTATCTTTAGTTAAATACACATAGGTACTTATGTTAAAAATGAGAGGAGGCAGGGAATCCCTCGTCTTCCGCCGAGAGACCTCTAGTGGCATTCGACAGTATAACAATTTACCTTTTTGTTAATTTTTTTTTGTATAGTATCCAATTTAACCATGAAAAATCCTAACCAAAAGGCTAGGTTAGAATACATCCTCAGCTGTATAGAAAATCGTTCGCGATAAATACAAATTCCGAACTAATAAATAACTAGACATGCGCTTTAAAACAATTCTAAACCAGTTCGGTTCTGGTTCAGAATCGGTTCATTACTAGACCCGCGAACAAAGCTATTACATCCATTCATATTTGGATCTTTATTTATTTATTTCTTTTAATCGCAAATACCGTTAGAACAAAAAATAAAGTTATTTCGATGCGGATTTCGCAAAAAGCCTTATTTCTGCCATTTTGTTGTGACATAGTTGTGACATTCCATTGCAAAAACAAAATTGCTAATTATATCCGATATAAAGCAACTTTGATATTTTAAATGAAACGCCTTGTGTTTTTTTTCTTAAAATTCATTCTTTTCCTTTTAAAAAATGTACCATAAGTTATGGTTTTTCAAAAAATGATCAGTTTTTTGCCATCCAAAAAGTTGACGGCACGGCATTTAACAGATTTGTTTGACAATAAAAAATTAGGTTTATAATTCCAGACATACCTTAAGACTATAAATATAACTCGTAAAATTTTAAACAAATTTACTAAATCTATTGATTTGACTTTAAATAGGTAGCTGTACTAAAATAAATACACCGCAGTTGTGGTAAAACTTTTGCAAGTTCATAGACAGAGCACTCCGCAACTGCGGTTATTTTGCATTGATCAAATTTCAAACAATTCGACCTTTTAGAAACAAGAAAAGGGGCAAAACCAAACAATGGAAAACTTCAGCGTTGTTTATTACTTTCTCGTTTAGAATTATAATTGATTTTCCTAGTCGTTATACTGGAGGTCCCACATTTCTTTTTTATTTTAGCAAAAATAGTTTAAAATCGATATTGTATATATTTTCTAAACCAATGCAAATATCAAAAAATAAAGAAAAACCTTTTCAATACAACCCGGGGACAAAATAAGTGTATTTTTCAAAACACATCTGTCGACCCCTTAAGATGCACCCAAGTCACTTAAAAAATGATGTAAAAAAGTTTTTACAGGTTTTAAAAAATTTCCAAAAATAAAAAACTTATAAAGGTTTGAAGAAAACGCACGCAATTAAGGAGCACGCTGTAGTGAGTAAACGATGCAAGATAGCGAATTGCGGTTTTTTTACCAGTAAGTTTGGTTAGAAATTTCAGCCTCGCAAATGGGAGTCAGTTTTTGTGTACACTCTTCCGCGGTCTTCGAGTAGTACGGTTCACGTTTACGTAGAGGTCTACATAGACTTCCCGGGTAGGCGATTGAAGGAGTCGTACGAGCGTGGCTGTACCCTTGAGGACCGAGAAAGATTCACGCTAAATTGGGGCTTCTTTCTTGTGGGGCTAAGCGCTGTGAGTGAAGATTCCTAAAGCCTGAGGTTTTTACGTTCTGGTGCTGAACACATGGTGTCCTCGTATGGTCGAGGAGGATGCGCACGCCTTGCGGAAAAACGTCAGTAGTGAAAGTGACGGTTATGCGCGATACCAGTAGCAGGCGCTGGCTTGACAGTCACAATTTATGCAAAAAAAATAGTTGCAAAAGAAACCATACGGGTTAAGTTAATGTCGGACGACACAATGGATCAAGATGATTTCAATAACATTGCTCACTCTTTGGGTGAGAACGGTAGGCTGTTTTTTTATCATATATGATATCAGAAATATTAATAATAAGTAACTCTTTCTCTCTAGTCTAAGGCATTTTTTAAATATAAATATTAAATACACAAAATGTTTCAATATTATGGTAACTGCTAAATATCTCGGAACACTAACGCACTCCTCCGCACACGGTCGGTAAAACAGCGACGAGACCGAGATTCCACGAGCTTTCGATAGTATGTACGCATATATTCGTGTTTAAAGTGGCAACGAGCATACGTTTAATGGTTGATTTTTACTGTATCCTCAGCCAATAAAATCATTTTGATTATCCCACCGGGTCAAAGAGTGCCATAATAGAGTTCTCTTAAGACAAGTTCCCAAAAGCCTGAATCCTACCGAGCATTATTTTACAGACACAAATTAAATATTTTCTTACCTGACAGGTTGACAGACATTTTTCAACCTCGTCCACAAATCTAATATTAAACAAATCCATCTTAGGTACAGAAGTTACTTGACGTAAACTAATATGCCTACGCTGTCGATGCCTGTAAAAATCGCGTTCTCGTCGCTGTTTTACCGACCCATGTGAGGAGAGCCTAAGGATCGTAAAAAACATCTTTAAATTAAAAAGTATTGTATAAAAATTATACGCAAGATCTCGTAGTGACCTTGGATTTGACAAGATGTTATTTGTTTGGGTACACGCCAAGTCAGATTAAAGAACCAGAAAACACAAAAAAATAAAAGTAACTGAAAAATTTAAAATCGACATTTTCGTGGCAAGTCTGCCACCGTTGTCAAGATATAATTAAAGAAAAATAAAAAATTTAAAAATTAACTATTGTTTAGGTTCAAAATTTTAATTTTTTTAGCTTTATTTATATAATTCCGAAATACTTTTAACATTAAATATCTCTATAACTATCAAAATAAAAAAATAATATAGCTGATTATTTTAATGTTGGATAAAACTGAAAGATTTAAACTGTTACTGGTTATGACCGATCAAAAACATTTTTTTCTTTTTTTCCAAAGTTAAAAACTGTCCCATAAATAATTTTATTGGCATAAAAAGATGACAAGTGGTAATATAAGAGTTTTTTTTTAGCTGTACAATCACATCCTCAATCCCCACAAAATAAGAAAATACCGGAACCTATTTGTTGGGCCAATATTTCAACTTCAAGTTTCGAGGAAATGCAAAAGAAATGTTTTTGGGAGGAGCACAAATTAAAATTGCAGCATATGAAGGAAAAGCATTTTCTTGAAATGGAGTGTATGAGGCAAGATTATAAGGAAAGAATTAGGATTATGCGACAGGAGCATGATACAAAAATGGAAATGTTGGAGTTGGAAAAAACAGTTGGATTGATTAATAAGATTTAATTCGAAACTTAAATAAATTCTGTTGTTATTTTTTATCAGTATTATAGGAAATTATATTGTATATTTAGAAAATAAATTAATTTTCATTGTTTCTAACCTGTGTTTAAAAATATAACTTGTTTTTGAAAAATGCATTTTATCAGTGCTAATACAGGGCTGTCACACAACGAACTGCGGTTATCAATTTTTGAAAAAGTAGACTGTCGTAATTTTTGAAAATTTTGGAAGTTGTAACGTCAACAGAGAACATACGCCTTCTGGCAATTCCGGTTATACCAGAAGTTAATGTCCACTTCTTTATTTTAAATGGGACAACCAATATAATATTTTTTTACATTCGTAACCTATTTTATGTGTTATTTCATATACCTAAGTCTGTTTTTACCAGTTTTAAATTTAATGTTAAAAATGGCGTTTGGAGGTCATCATCAATTCGTTCATAGTGGCACAACTAAAAAATACGCGTTTTTTACTAAGAACTGGTGTAAATATGAAAATACACATTCTTTATAGCACCAATACCGGCAAAAAGTTATCAACTTGAAGGTAATCTTATTTTAAGAAAACTAAAGCAATTGCCAGGCATTTTTCTTATCAATAAAAAGTTTAAACGCACTTATTTTAATACATAATTTTTGAGTTGTGCCGCTATTGCAAAATAAGAGGTGACTAAAGATGAACGTTGGAAGTTATATGGACAAAAACCTTTAAAATCAATTTTGAATTTATAAATTGACGTTTCTGTTTCCGTTTGCCATCTGACGTTTCGGTTTTTAATATGCTGTATGGAAACGGCAAGCAGAAAATATAAATTGTCAAACGGAAACAGAAACGTCCATCTATAAATAAAGCTTAATGTGTTGTTAAGAGGTATGCGTAACCACTACCTTAAAAGCGGGGCCGTTTCTCAGGTAACGCGAAGTACAGGTGCATAAAATACGTACTTACCTACGTTAAAGTAGCAAAGTTCGTTTTCAAATACGTTCTTGGGAATATTATGTAGAATTAAAATGTACTATTGCCAGACACTTTCCTTGGGCCATAACTTCTACCAGACGCCTTGATTGTTATTTTAGGTACAATTGGTGGATGATATAAAATATCATAATGTATGGGCGTATAGTTGAAATGTCAAAATTTGACAGCTTTCATTAATAAAATTTTCTTATGAATCGGGATAGAGATAGAGCGAACAAGGACCTTTTTTATAAATTATGACGTCATTAGTGAGATTTTTTTTGAATATTTAAGGTTGCCCAAAAAAATGTTAGAGAACAGTTTTTATGTCCGAAAATACTTTAGTGTATAGTTTTTGTATTGTAGTATCTTTTGGAACAATATAGTGTTCTCACTCACATTCAT
>JACEGR010009667.1:0-24652 GCA_014170235.1 Listronotus bonariensis
AACGTCGAATCTTAGTTTAGTAACGCCCACCTATATGTTACACCCTACCAACTGTTGTTATTTAGTTTAAACCCATTAAGTTAACACGTGCCCAGAGCTACACCAAAGTTATTTGAGAAAAACAATACTATGTTTAAAAACAGTATCGTATTTGTAAGAACAAGGCTCTTATTTTTAGAAAAGGCTGTTATTTTTAAAAACAGGCTGTTATTTGTAGAAAAAGGGCTGTTATTTGGAAATACAGGACTGTTCTTTGGGAATACAGGGCTGTTATTATACCCTGACTTTTATCAAGTTCATTCCTCTAACCCTAAGACCACAATAATTAATTTACTAAGGGTTTACCGTTCTCATAACTAATTGATCCCTTAACTATTTTTAAACAGCTGTAGCGCCCTTATGGTTAAAGATGGCGCAATGTGGCACGGTGTGTCCCGCGGATGGATTTAGCGTTACCTCTATTTTTTTTATATTTATAATATATCAAATATCATTATTTTAGTAAAATTTTTGCCTTACAGAAATGCTAAATGCTATAACTCGCAAGAATATTGCTTTGAAGAAAATATCTAAAATATTCTAATTTAATAGCATGAAAAGAAGTAATCAAAAGTATACATTTTTTTTTCAATAATTATGGTTTGAGCTTAACAACTTTTTTTTAATAAAAAAACAATGCCTTTAGTATACAGACAATTTAATCAAAATTACAAAGGTGGAAGCTTGGAAAATAAAAAAGTCGGTAATATTTTATAGTATATTACATTACAAGTGTAAAAACTGACTAATTTCCAACAAGTGGGAATATTGTTGAACGAGGCGTTAGCCGAGTGTGACAAAGCCACAAGTGTAAGAAAGTAATTTCACAGAAGTAATGTACAATATAAGTTTGTTTGTCTTGACAGAAAAAATAAAAAACAATTGAAAACTTTGCAACACGGGTTTCTTACACTTTACTTTTCCTTACTGCGCTATATTATACTTTTTGGCAATATTTTTATATTGAAAATTACCTACCTAGTAGCATTGTTTAACTTATATTATTTTAGAAATAAAAAGATTCTTACTTAATAAAAAATACTGCATTGTTTTTTGTCAATTTAATTTCCCTTAACAGCCTGATCACTTAAATTTATTTTAAATAACAATATGACAGCGATGACAGCTGTTTTTTGTTCAAGCTGTTATAAGGCATGTATACAATCTTTTGAAATAACATTATAACATATATCACAGTAGTATTGTAAAACACTTTTGCAACAACACACACAGTGTGATATAGGGCATTTTCTATGCTTGAATGAATGTGCTATTTGCTATTTTCACATGTTGTCGTAGGAAAAAATGTTTTTGTAACTACTTTTTAAAATATAGTTAACATATTATTATTAAAAAATGTAATTACAAAGGAAAACAGTTTCCTACTATCGTATTTATATACGATAAAGATATCTCCCTTCCGACAATTAAGTGACCTGTCGAAAAAGGGAGATTTATTTTCTTAACTGTTCCAAAAAGGATATTTTCTTTATTATATTATATCGCGACAATGGGAAATTATTTTAATTTGTTTAAATATTTGCATTTACATTTTTAGTGTAACGAAAAAATATATTTTCCCACAACCGTTAAAAATGCCCTTTTTTTAATCGGTATCATAAAGGTTAAGTACTCCATTTTAATACACTTTATAAAGTGTTTATTTATTTTATCCAACACTTACATATAATATCTACATAATTGATCAGATTTTGAGGATATAAAGTGTATTATAAGTCACTAGTGAGCTAAAGTACCCTTTTGCTCACTAGTGAATTATAGACAATACAAAATTTTGTTGCTGGTGTTGACAATGACAAGTAACAAATAATGGATGACGTTTTCAAATTATTTTCGATATTAAAAACGATTTATACGAAAGTGTTGGATAAAATTTTGTATAAGACACGGAGTTATTACATATAAGTCACTTAAGAAAATTACCTCTCTCGCCCTTCGGGCTCGAGAGTTAAACTTTTCTTGCGTGACTTATATGTAATATAACTCACTTATCTAATAAATATCTATTATCCAACACTTACATATAATATCTACATAATTGATCAGATTTGAGGATATAAAGTGTACTATAAGTCACTCAGTGAGCTAAAGTACCCTTTAGCTCACTAGTGAATTATAGAACCCGTAGTTACCAAACAAAATGCATTACAAACCAAACAAGCTTGCTTTCCAAAAATACAAAATTTGTTGCTGGTGTTGACAATGACAAGTAACAAATAATGGATGACGTTTTCAAATTATTTTCGATATTAAAAACGATTTATACGAAAGTGTTGGATAAAATTTTGTATTAGACACGTGAGTTATTACATATAAGTCACTTAAGAGAATTACCTCTCTCGCCCTTCGGGCTCGAGAGTTAAACTTTTCTTGCGTGACTTATATGTAATATAACTCACTTATCTAATAAATAACAATTGGTCTTTTATTATTTGTATTATTTTTTTTATTAAAATTTGACCCCAAAAATATTAAAGCATGGTTTTAAAGTAAAAGCAAAAAAAAAATAAATAAAAGGTTTTAGAAGAAAAATAAAGTGGTATTTTGTGTAACAAAAAGTTGTGACTAGATATTCATATCAAAAACAGCCCTGAATTTCAAGTTTTATAACAGTATTCAATACGTGTCAATAATTATTGATTTGTATTTGCGAAAAATAACCCTCTCTTAAGTCTTTTTGCAAATACAAAACAAGAAGAAGTAAAGTCTTCTCGAACCCAAAGACATAAAAATGTCATAAATTATTGAAATGAATTAAACCGTTTTTTTTTTTTTACTTTTTATTTTCCTTATTGCACTTTGTCATTTCTTAGTTAGTAGAAACCCTGTATTTGCAGAATATCTATGAATTATTTTATTAGAATATTTGAATTTTTAGTAAAATCACTCCCACATTTCTACCATGTTCTTATATAGTTCTAAAATAGCTTCAGCGTATACTTCAATTAGTACTTAATACAGCATGCAGAAAGGAAATTGTATTACTTAACTACAACTAAGAACGTTCTAAAATTTGATAACTTAATTTACAAAAGTATGAGGCAACTCTTAAACCATAAAACGGTACTGTGAAAATTATATTTACAATGACAAAAAACGTTATGAAAGAAGAGCCCTTAAGGACGTTCCCCAGGAGTAGTGCAACCATTAAAGTTTCTAGAGGCGTCGACACATCACGCGCGCGCGCGCGCACACACACACACATTTACGACACCAATTAATTTCCTTGTGTCGTAAATATTATCTTTTTATTTACAGCAACTGTTAGTGTTTAATATACAGCGTGTCTAATTAAGTTCGCACCATATGGAAAACTTTTATTTATTAATTTTACAAAAAAAAATAGTTCCATATAAAAAGCTCTGCATGGTCTAAAACCAAAAATGCAATCATCGGATATTATTTTTGTGTTCAGTGGTATACGAGGTATCTCAAAATTTGCTTTTTGCTTTGCTCAAGAGTAATGTATCGTTAATTTTTACAATATTAAAAATTAATATAAAAAAAGTTTGGGATTTAATAGCTATTTATGTATCAAGGGCGTTACTAGGACTATAATACCCTGAAGGTCGAAATTTCCATATTAGAGCATTATAAGCGGGCATTATCATAATGATCGCTTATAATGCCCTAGGTGTGATAGCAGCTATTATTGCTACCATAACATATTTCTAAGGTATTACAGATCAATAATAGAGGGGTAAAACAAAATATTTTTCAAATATGCAAACTTGTATATTTATAAGAAAACTTTTTATTTTTTATATACCTAATAATGGTAAAAATTTAGGTTTGTTCGTAGTGTAAAGTGTAAAGGAAACTTACTTACTTAGATAAGTAAAGCTTTAATTTAAGTGTCTCTTAATATTTAAGTTGTTTCCAAATTCCTTAAAGTGATCTTCGTTTAACGTAAAAATATTGTGTAGATGTTTGTTTCTGTTTGTTAGTTGTGGTTTTTTAAATAAAAAAAAGTGTTTTTTATTTATTCTGCATTTTACATCACTAGGCATATTAGGACGTAAATAAATATTTGCCTAAACAATATTTAACTTGCTATTCAAGTTAAACTACACATTTTTTTTTTGTCAGTACACTATCAGTTTAAAATTAAATAAAATAATATATTTTAAATATATTAATGCTATTAGCCTTATTATCAGTGTTGAATTTACCAGCAGGCTAAGTAGGCTGAAGCCTAGGGCGGCAGATTTAAGGTGCTCGTCCAGTTAGACGACGCGACGCGGCGCGGTAAGAAAAATCCACCTGAAAAGTTTACATGTAGATAAATGGAACCCCGAGAATATAGACGACGGCGTGTCTATATTCTTTACGAGTTATGTATTTTTCAAGGTATAAGAAACTGACCTGACGTGAGGCGGCCTAATGCCATGTAATAAAGCTATAAAAGTATTGGCCGTGACAGGGTCGGGTCTTCTACCTGATGACTTTATACCTGATAAATCCCTTTTGTGGCTGAGTTGGGCGATGCCCTATTATATATTTTCTGAAATATTGTCAGTTATTATTATTAAAGTCTAGAGCGAAAGTGTTTTTGAAGATGTCCAGTGCCAAAACCGTTTCAGGCAATAGCCAAAAGTGTTTGCCTGTCAAGGCAAAAGTAATTGTTAAAAGTGTTTATTTAAAGTTAGTAGAGCGAGGCCACGAAAAACATTTTTCATTAAAGGAAACATCAACTTTAACCGGCGTTCCTCAAAGTACAGTGTGGAAAATTGTGAATAATACTATTAAGCCTAGAAAAATGCGAAGAGACAGTGGTGCACCTAAATCTGTTAATGTATGCAATGAAGATCTAATCCGCCGGAAAATTTATCAGATGTACGAAGAGCAGAAAGTTCCAACATTATTATCGCTCTCAGCGAGGCTATCCGAGGATGATTGCGGCATAAGTTGTTCTACTACAACGTTGTGGCGCACTCTACGTCGTCTGGGGTTTTTATTTAAAAAAATAGACAAACGGCAAGTTATAATGGAATCACACCGCTTGCAACAACTTAGAATAGAATTTCTGGAAAAATAAGTAAGGCTAGATCGGAAAATCGAACGATAATATACCTAGATGAGACATGGTATGATACCCATGACACACCAAGTAAAGGATGGACTGATAAATCAAAAAACTGTCACACTAAAGCTCCGTCAAATAAAGGCAAAAGAATAACAATTCTTCATGCGGGGTCAGAAAACGGCTGGGTACCAAATTGTTTATTCTTGGCAGCCAAAAACATTTCAGATTCCAGCTTAGATTACCACTGCGATACAACTGCTGAAGTTTTTGAGGACTGGTTTCAAAACAAATTATTACCGAATATACCACCAAAGAGCAGTATTGTGATGGATAATGCATCCTACCATAGTCGCCAGTTGAATAAAGTGCCAAGTTCCACCAGCAGAAAAAAGGAAATACAAGACTTTTGTTCGACCGTGACATTTATTTCCATGAAAGTTATAATGTTAAACAATTGTTAGAGGTTTTAAAATGTTACAATTTCAAAAAGAATACGTTTGCGATAATATTGCAGAGGCAGCAGGTCACGAAATAATTCGGCTTCCGCCATATTACTGCATTTTCAATCCCATCGAGTTGATATGGCATCAACTTAAGTCTAATATACGCGCGCACAATAATACACCAACTTTAAATCCTAGTGTAATTATACTGATAAAAGAAGAAATCGAACGTGTAACCGCTGAAAATTGGAGAAACTGTACTGAACACGTTAAAAAAATTGAAAATTCTTATCGCTCTATGTATATGAATATAAATAGTCTAGAACCTGTAAAAAGAATAATTATTAATTTGGAAGATAGTAGTTATAGCGAAATTGATTTAGAGTAAGATATGGGTGTGTTTTATTTTGTTCTTAAATGTAAGTATTATTTACTGTTAAAATATTATAGTACTACCTACTGTAAATTTTGGTTTGTTTATTTAATTTGTATAATGTATGTATATATAATGTAAGTACTATTTACTGTTAAAATATAGTATCACTGTAAATTTTGGTTTATTTAGTTCCCAACCAACTTTAAAATATTAAAAATAAAGAATAATTAATAAAATAAAAGAAAAATAATTTACTTAGTGCTTTAACTTCTTCATCGGGTATAGTACGGCCCTGCACGGTAAACCTGAGAAGATTTATGGTTTTATTGCATTCCACGCCTAAGTCAAGTCAAGTCAGTTTCTTATACCTTGAAAAATACTTATACCTTAAGGTAGTCGTCTGTAGAGACGAAAGGGCCGACGAGCCGGACGGCGTTGTCTGCCTTGTAAACAAGTTAAAGTGCGTCTATTAGATGTTTTAATAAATGCGCCTGACTTGGCAATCGTTTACCAGGTGGGTCGCATCAAAAACTATTTTCCACCCGGCTTGTAAATAAATTAGAATGCGTCCATTAGAAGCGCGTTGCATAGGAATATACGCCGGGGGATTTTTTTTGGTTATTAGGCGGATTTCTCGAACGGTGCACTGGACAAGGGTAAAGACAGAATTTGGTTTATGGGAGAAAACAAGATACAAGTAATAATAGCATAAAAAATATGTATGTATATGTACAGGGTGTCCCATTTTGGTTGTCCCTTATGGGAAACTTGGAAACCATAAGAGATATTAAAAATCCGATACCCCTTCCTCGAGCTCTTTTTTGGAGAAAACATTTATGGTAAAAACAGATCATCGCTGTCGCGAAGCGTTTCAGAGATACAGGGTGATTCTCGATTTTTTCACTTTTTGAAAAGGTCCTGTAGCTTTGTTGTTATTACAGAACGAGAAAACTAATTGCACATTATAAAGACACTTTTTTCCGTAGAATCCAGTGGCGTAGCCAAAAATTTTTTTGAGCTTTCATTTTTGACATATGACCCAAACATGTTTTTTTATTAGGGACACCCTATAAATGATTAGGTAATTAAATTGCTTGTTTTTTTCTGATTAAAATAATATATCATAATAGGTGGTTTAATAAATTTTTTACGTCAAATATTGGAAAAATTATGATTTTAAAGACGCATTGCGGCTTCTATCTGTTTTTTAAATTGTTTTAAAAGGAATCTCTAATTCCTTAGCTCAGGAGACATTTCCGTAGAAAAAAACAAAAATTATTAGTTTACAACAACAATAATAAACAAGTTATATTAATTAAACTTAAAAATTTATCAAGTTTTTTTAATTTTTGATTTTTTTATTTTTTTTTTTTTTTTTGAATTCTCCATGTCAACTTTACCAATAGAGCAAAAAAAAAAAATTTAAAGCCAAAAAAAAATCGAAAAATTTTTGGCACACCCTGTATAACTTTGATTTTTTTTATACAACATTATCATACTAATACAGTACCAAAATTTTTTTGCTTCAAATTCATAAATAAGGACGCTATGAATTTTTAAATTTAAACATAAAAATAGTTATTTTTAATTTTTTGGGACACACTGTATCATGTATATATATATATATATATATATATATATATATATATATATATATATATATATATATATATATATATATATATATATATATATAATAATATTCTTCCTTATCATATATATTATCCACCATAATTTCATCCTTATATATATACATAAATAAAATTGTAGGAAATTTTTAAAGTTAAAAATAAAAAAAAATCATTTTAACTTTTTTGAGACACCCTGTATCATTTTTTTATGTATAATAATATTTCTCACCATCACATTTATCAAATACCAAAATTTCATCCCTTTATTTTTCATAAATAAAATTGTAGGAAATTTTTAAATTTTAAAATAAAAAAAATATTTTAATTTTTTGAGACACCGTGTATCATTTTATTATGCGTATGCGTAATCTTCTACATCATATATATTATTTACCAAAATTTCATACTTATATATTTATAAATAAAGTGGTAGGAAATTTTTAAATATTAAAATAAAAAAATGCGTCTTTAAAATCATAATTTTTCCAATATTTGTCGTAAAAATTTATTTAACCACCTACTATGATATATTATTTTAATCAGAAAAAACAAGCAATTTAATTACCTAATCATTTATAGGGTGTCCCTAATAAAAAAAAAACATGTTTGGGTCATATGTCAAAAATGACAGCTCAAAAAAATTTTTGGCTACCCCACTGGATTCTACGGAAAAAAGTGTCTTTATAATGTGCAATTCGTTTTCTCGTATCTGTAATAACAACAAAGCTACAGGGCCTTTTCAAAAAGTGAAAAAATCGAGAATCACCCTGTATCTCTGAAACGCTTCGCGATAGCGATGATCTGTTTTTACCATAAATGTTTTCTCCAAAAAGAGCTTGAGGATGGGGTATCAGATTTTTAATATCTCTTATGGTTTCCAAGTTTCCCATAAGGGACAACCAAAATGGGACACCCTGTACATTTTTGGAGTTATCAGTATAACAAAATAATTATTATAAATTGATTAAGTCATAAACATTGCCGATTACTTAAATCTAGACAGATGAAAATATGATATCTACTTATTAACAATATTACCACAAACAACTAGGGCGCGCAGCTGCCCTTCCCCTGCCTCCCGCTGCAGTTCATTTTTAGTTAACGTAGAGCCTAAAGAAAATAACCCATAGATAGAACGGAAACTGCTCTGCAATCTATGTTAACTAACAAACAAATGCAGCACAGTATACAGTTTGCTGCCAAATGGGTATCTCTTTTGCGGTGCTGACACATACATAAACGATACGGAAAAATATGTTTTTACAAATTCTTGAGGTTAAAATATTTTGATAATATAGTAATAGTACGAGATCCCGCTGCAAAAACACTACGTTCATTACGTTTTGAGCAAAACACACATTTCTACATACGTTTATGAATAGGAGAATACATTGATCAACACGCAGCCAGTAAAAAGTGGCCGCAAGTAATTTTAATTAAATTAATGTTAATTAATTTTCCAAAAAAAATTTCGTTCACTTCTCTTTTAAATAAAATGTCATCCACATCATAATAATGTGTGTAAAGAATTCAAAAATCTATAGGAGCCGTTGCACGCTCGGCCGCAACTACCTCGCAGCCAGGTGTAAGCAGGTAATATTTTGATTTATTTATACGTTCATGACTTACACGCTTGTTTATTACATCAAATTAAAGCTAATTTTTTTCTAATATTATGATATGCCGCTGCCTGTGAAAAAATAGCCGCAAATTAGGGGTGCCATTTGTTAAAGTCGCGAGATATTCGAGATAAAGTGAAAGAGAGTTAGCGCGCAACGCCACTTGTTAGATGAGGATGGTGAATGCCAGCTGTGTGACTATTCAAAGCCATTGCGCATGCGTCGATAGATAGGGTTCTCAACAGTGAACTATTCTTATATTATAACCACGTTTTGGAGCTGGTTGTACACAATACTGTTGATATTATTTACTTATTCAACTTGTTATTACGTTGTTAAAGTTAAGTTAACATTTTAGAAAAATGAAGAAGTGTTTTTGTGTAGTAAAACTAATAATGTGCTGGATTTTGATAATTCATCTTTTGAGAAGTGTTATTCTATGTTAATGTTTCGCCGCAAAAAGAAATATAAATATTTTGATATAATTTTAACCGTTGAGTGTACTGATGCTTTTGGATACCATAAAGAATGTGCGAAAAAAATAACTGTGTTAAAAACAAAAGATAAACAAGAATTTGAGGATTTTTGTAAAACTCTTACTGTAAGTAAATTTTTTTATTGAACTAACGAAATACAGTGCCCTTCAACCTACTAGGTACATATACGTGTGAGAGCGAATTGACTATCGTCCGTATTCTAGTAAACCATGCTCTGTGTATTTATTTTTAGAAATTCCAATATTTGTTTCATTTCCAGCCAAAGCGATAAAGTTGTGTGTGTTCAAATCTCAAAGTTAATTTTGATAAAATTAAAATGGATGTTTTCGATATTCGGGAAAAGGTACAAATAGTCAAATGGTATTTTCAAGGAAAATCCTATGGACAAATTAGAAAAGTAAAACATAAGCAAAATTTGATACTTTTTAAATACGGTTTTTTATTTTTACTTGATCAATAAACAAATTTTTATTTTAAAATAAATATTTTACTACTTAAATTTCTTTTTTTAAAAAATATTAATTACGTTATTGTAATTTTGGAGTAAATATAAAGTCGTTCCTACTATTTTTGAGCCGCTGGCTGAGAACCCTATCTATCGACGCATGCGCAATGGCTTTGAATAGTCACACAGCTGGCATTCACCATCCTCATCTAACAAGTGGCGTTGCGCGCTAACTCTCTTTCACTTTATCTCGAATATCTCGCGACTTTAACAAATGGCACCCCTAATTTGCGGCTTTTTTATCACAGGCAGCGGCATATCATAATATTAGAAAAAAATTAGCTTTAATTTGATGTAATAAACAAGCGTGTAAGTCATGAACGTATAAATAAATCAAAATATTACCTGCTTACACCTGGCTGCGAGGTAGTTGCGGCCGAGCGTGCAACGGCTCCTATAGATTTTTGAATTCTTTACACACATTATTATGATGTGGATGACATTTTATTTAAAAGAGAAGTGAACGAAATTTTTTTGGAAAATTAATTAACATTAATTTAATTAAAATTACTTGCGGCCACTTTTTACTGGCTGCGTGTTGATCAATGTATTCTCCTATTCATAAACGTATGTAGAAATGTGTGTTTTGCTCAAAACGTAATGAACGTAGTGTTTTTGCAGCGGGATCTTAGACTATAAAACTTACCTTAGTCAAAAAATGGTCAATATTTTATGTTAGTGTAAGATTTTTATAAATAATTTTGTAATTAACTGGATTTTGTCACAAAAATTGGCTAGGCGGAAGAGGGGCTTTGTGGGGTAAGAAATTAGACACTGCTACTTGTACTTGACTTTTAAATTAAACATTTTATTTCTAAAAATCTTTTACTCAAAAAAGGTATACATTGTAAAAGTTGATTTGGGCAGCCTTTTCTAGATATTTAAATGTTAAAAAATAACATCCTGTATGATCCGGTCTAAATTATACAGGATAATTTATAATAGAATTATAAGCCCTGAGGATGTAAATTCTAAAGTTATTTTGAAAAGAATACGTCAAATAAACTTATGTCCCAATGTTTTTTCTTTAAGTTATTTTTCATTTTTAATTTTACTCTCTGAAAAGTTAAGCCATTTAGGACAAAGGTTTATTCAAACTTTTTTAAAGTTACTGAAGGATCCGTTTGGGTCCGTCTCTAGTGGACGCTTATCTTAAGTGGGCGAGCACCTTTACCTAATAATTTTGTTATTTCGATGTAGACAAAAAAACACATGAATTATTACTAAACTTATGGTTTTGGGATGAGGACCTTTTTTTGGTGTTCAATTTTTTTACGTTTATATAAGAGTGGACTAAGGTATTTTAAGCTGTCAATATTCAGAGGCGGCAAATATGTAAATCCGCCACTGCTTATTATGCAAATAGCAATATTAGGATTTTTAATTTTGTTACTTATAAAAAAATATTGTACACTAAAATTATAACTAAATGTTTAATTATGATTTTATCAAATTATTATGTTGTTATTTAAAACATTTACAGTATTCTATTAAAGTTACGTAATTCCGTTTAGTTAAAGAATAAAAACTTTGTATAATTTTATATAAGTTTCTGTAAGAATATAATGCCAGAAATAAAACGCCTAATTAGAAGCCAAGGACGAAAATAAACTTGGGTCTCGGACAACACCCTACTGTGTTCCAGGCCGAAATTGTAGCCATAGAACAATGCGCTAGGGAAATCATCAGAAGGAGCTATGAGGATAAAACCATAGTAATCTATTCGGACAGCCAGGCAGCCATCAGGGCACTCAGTTCATGCAAAATCAGCTCCAAGCTGGTGCGGGACTGCGTAATTGCCCTGGAAGAGGTGGAGTGCGTCCAACAAGCTAACCATTGCCTGGGTACCAGGACACGAAGGCCACGAAGGCAATGAAGAAGCTGATAAATTGGCAAAGGAGGGGGCTGGTAGGACAATGGTAGGTCCTGAGCCCTACTGTGGTATTCCATCATGCCAGGTAAGGTCATCCATTAGATCATGGATTATGAGGGAATCACAAGACTGGTGGAGGAGAACACCAGGACAGCGTCAGGCGAAAGTGTTCATCAAGGCTTACTCGCCAGAATTTACAAAAGACCTTCTGAATTATAACCGGAAGGCAGTAAGAATAATAGTGGGTCAACTGACAGGTCATTGCAGACTGAATAAACACCTGGAAACTATGGGCCTGGCAGCAGAAAACCTATGTAGGTTCTGCCAGGAGGAGGAAGAAACCGCAGAACACGTATGGTGCTACTGCGAAGCCCTTTGTCGTCTGCGGTTTGCAAGGCTGGGTGAAGAAAAACCTAAAGCGGCAAGATATACCAAGGGGCCAGTTTCAAGCTTGTGGAGTCTGATTAAACAGACCGGCTTGGATAGCGTGCTCTAACCTATGGACGGAGGACACACAATAAACCTGAGCAGGTTGCAGTGTTAGAGGATATGCAATCCACCTCCTAATCTAATCTAATCTAATCTAGAAAAAATGTTCTTTTTTTATATTTATCTTTATAAAAAATGGTACAATTTACAATTTAATAAAAAATTAATTAATACCCAAATTTTATAAAAGCTTTTCAATGTGACCATTGTACAGGTCAACATTTGATCCGAGAAGGAACATCGAACCTGACAATGATACTTATAGATTTTTGGGTCGTTAATTCCAAATCTGAGGTCGGTTAAGCTCTAGCACGTCAGGTTCAAGGCCATTTAAAGGTCAAATCATCAAAAATGGATTGAAAAACCTGAAAAAAAATCATACCTTGGTTTTTTGAAAGCCGCAGTTATTTTCAACATTCAAGCATATCTAAAGGTCGTATCGAGGTCATTTGAAGGTCAAATAGATAAAAATGATTGGAAATATCTGGAAATTGCATACATATTAACTTAAATCACTGAACTTATGTCCGCTTTTATTTTTACTGTTCAAGGCCATTTGACGGTCAAATCGACAAAAATAGTCTAAAAAATCTAAAAAAATGTATACGTAGGTATTTAGAATGGCTTCGACCAAAGCCGCAGTTACTTTCTTCATTTAAGGACATCCAAAGGTCGTATTAAGGTCATCTGAAGGTTAATGCTAAAAAATCTGAAAAACGAAAAATTTGGTCTAGCTTATCTTGGAGGATACTACAGAATTGCAGCCTCTAAGTGAGGCCAATCAAATGTTCTAATGGGATCTAGTCCATTTTAAGCATATTTAGGATCTTCTACGTACGAATACATTTTTTTTAGATTTTTCAGACCAAATTGTTCGGTTATCAGATTTTTAGGACAAAATGTTTAGCTTTAACCTTTAAATAACTAATAAGTAAGAAACTAATAACAAATAAATGCGACCTTTAGATGTCATTGAATGGTAAAAGTAACTGCGGCTTTAATCAAAGTCATCCTAAAAACTAATGTAGGTATACATTTTTTTATATTTTTCAGACTATTTTTGTCGATTTGACCTTTAAAAAGCTTAAATGCTAAAAATAAAAGGTGCTATAAGTCCATTGATCCAAATTAATATGTATGCAATTTTCAGATATTTCCGTCAATTTTTGTTTATTTGTCCTTTAAATGACCTCAATACGACATTTAGATGTCCCCGAATGTTAAAATTAACTGCGGATTTGAACTCAGCCATTCAAAAACATACGCATATTTTTTTCAAATTTTTCAGACCACTTTTCCCGATTTGACCTTCAAATGGCTTTGAACCTGACGTGATAGAGCTTAACTGACCTCGGATTCGGAATCAGCGACTTAAAAAATTAAAAAGTACCCTTGTCAGATTTGGTGTTTCATTTGGTCTGGATCAAATGGTAATCTGTGTTATATAAAAACTATTTTTTTATCAGTGGAACATTTATATAAAACTATTTACAAGTTTGTAAACGCTTTTGCTTCTTATAAAAGTAAAGATACAATCATATAAAAAATATATACATATTTATCTAAACTAAAAGGTTCATAAGCAGTTAAAGTCAACAACAAATCGGTGCCGATGTGTCACCATGTTTACTGCCAGTATTCTTTATCTAATCTCCACCCGTTAGTGTCCTACACTCTACTTCTACACAACCAACAACTACTCTGGAAAAATTTTCCATTATTTAAAACTTTTAACCTTGTTGATTTCTTTGTTGCTTTGTGGTGGGCAATTTAATTAAGCTATTTGAAAGAGATGCAACAGGCCTGGCCACTCTTTTAGCAATTTAAGGCATCATTGATCAATCAAAGATTTATGATTATTTCCAGTAGCACAGAATATCAGGAAGACCAACACTTGATTTATGGGTGCAACACTGTTATTGCTAAAACAAAAGATAATTATAACTATAATTATATATAGTTACTATTATACACAAAAAATAGGTATATGTTTACGAAAGTACATGTAAACATTTAATACTTACTAGTCATAAGGATGCTCAATGTCTTATAAATATATATATATATATATATATATATATGTATATATATATATATATATATATATATATATATATATATATATATATATATATATATATATATATATATATATATATATATATATATATATATATATATATATATCCTAAATGTTTTCTTTACTTTTGTGATAAAAAATAAACTATTTTACTATTATTTGATTGATGACCGTGAAGAGTTAGATGAAATAAATATTATTTGTATAGTGTTCCTAGGCGAATCTATAGGTCTAATCAGACATGATTATTTTTCCACTATTTTCATGATCTTCACTTTACACAAAGATATATATATATATATATATATATATATATATATATATATATATATATATATATATATATATATATATATATATATATATATATATATATGGGTGTTATTTAATAAGTGTCCGATATTTCAGAGAGTGATTTTTCAAGTATTTTTAAGGTAAAAAGTTCCCATGAACGTGTGGTCTAAGATGCTTCGCTTTCAAGATACAGGGTGTCAAAGTTTTATTTTTATTTATGTTTTTTCTGCATAATTTCCTAAATAATGCCGATTTCCGAACGAAAATTGGTACCTGGGGGTTTTTGACATAAGAAATTTGAATTTGTTCTTAATTTAGCTCTTACTTGTAGAGGGCGCTAGCCACATGTATATTCTCACTTTCAAAGGCTCATGACTTTTTGTACAACCCTGTATTTACATTTTTGTTAAAAGAAATGGATTCCTTAGTCATTTTTACGTAAAAAGGTACTCTTATTAGATGACGCTAGGAGCAATCGTTTTCGAAATATTTTGGTTTGGTTTGGTTTGGTTTGAAATCGATGCATGTGTTTTGAAAAAAATGAAACAATTTTGTAAATTAACTTTTTTAATCAACATGAAATATTAAAAAAAAAAATAACAGATGAACACTAAATAAAAACAGGATGAAAAACCAGATCAAAATCACAATAAATGTTGGAAATGCCCACCCCCTGCCTGTAGGCACGCATCCAATCTTCTCCTCATTGATTCGCGTACCCTCTGGAAAATTCCTGGAGTATTTTCAATCGTTCTACAAGAGTCCATTATTCGATTTCTCAGTTCTTCTTCATTTTGAATAGGTGTTTGGTAAACTAATGTTTTTAGATGTCCCCAAAGGAAATAATCCAAACTATTAAGGTCTGGCGACCTAGGAGGCCATGGTTGAGTCCCTCCCCGACCTATCCAACGATTATTGAAATTTTGATTTAAAAACTCTATAGCCACGGCAGCTTCAAAAAAGCTTGGATTTCTCTTTCGAGCTAAAAAGTATTTTTCCGCTTCTAATTTATACACTTTATATGTGTCCCAAATCCGACCCCCTTGGAATATTGTTCTCATATCTGGGGCATGGCGTCCCCAACAACCCTGAGCATTCTTGATTCTATTCAAAGAAGAGCTATTCGTCTCATTAATGATCCTTCACTTACAGAACGGCTTCCCTCTCTTGCCCATCGTCGGGCTGTGGGCGATTTATCGCTTTTTATAGGTACTTCCATGGCTTCTGCTCTGAAGAATTGACCAGTATAGTTCCTCCACTCACGGTTCCCAACAGAGAAACTCGTGGTTCCGCGCGTATGCATCCATATACGGTCCAACTGGACGGGCCCCGAACTTCTCACTTTGTTCGTTCTTTTATCCCTAGAGTTTCTAGATTGTGGAACCTGCTGCCCGCAGAGGTCTTTCCTTCCCCCAAATCTTCAAGTATTTAAGTCCCGTGTCAACAAACTCCCTCTTACCTCGCTTAAGACACCCACGGTACGTTAGTATTTAGGCTTTTAGCCTTCGTGGTTTGTCCAAAGATAAAAAAAAAAAAAAAAAAAAAAACAGGATAAGGTTTTGAAACAAAGGGTTTTGAATAAGGCATTGGAGAAACCAACGACAGAAATTTATACGTAAGGGAAAGTCACGAGGTAGCAGTGCCTGAACTCTTTGAACATGATAGGGATATAATAAATTATCCACTAAAATTTTCCATACCAGAAAATGAGAAATATTTAACGTAAACGCTACTTTCCTGGTGCTTGTATCCGGCTGTTCTTCTACCATATTAAGGACTGCATCTTCGATATCTGGGGTTCTTACCGTTCGAACTGCACCTGACAGGTGACTAGCTTTCTCAAATGTTCCTGTTTCTCTTAACCGACCGTGGATTCTTGAAAAAGTTTTTGGAGTTGGAACTATGCGATTCGGATAACGCTCCTGATACAAACGTTTAGCTTCATAAGCATTTCCATTAGCAAGTCCGTATGTAAAATGCATGTCAGCATACTCAGCATTGGTAAAATTTACCATTTTAAAAAACTCACTAATATTTATTACCTACTACTCAACTGTACGTCAAAGTACGTCAAAATTGTATTATGTCTGAATTTTTACATGACAACACAAACAAAATGCATTGACTAGGCTACTTGATAAAACCGTCATTTTCGGCGGTCTTTACTTAGCATATTTATTACTAAGCGTATGCATCGATTATTTTAAACTAAAATATTTCGAAAACGGTTGCTCCTAGCGTCATCTAATAAGAGTACCTTTTTACGTAAAAATGACTAAGGAATCCATTTCTTTTAACAAAAATGTAAATACAGGGTTGTACAAAAAGTCATGAGCCTTTGAAAGTGAGAATATACATGTGGCTAGCGCCCTCTACAAGTAAGAGCTAAATTAAGAACAAATTCAAATTTCTCATGTCAAAAAACCCCCAGGTACCAATTTTCGTTCGGAAATCGGCATTATTTAGGAAATTATGCAGAAAAAACATAAATAAAAATAAAACTTTGACACCCTGTATCTTGAAAGCGAAGCATCTTAGACCACACGTTCATAGGAACTTTTTACCTTAAAAATACTTGAAAAATCACTCTCTGAAATATCGGACACTTATTAAATAACACCCTGTATATATATACACGTTCGGCGGTTGAAAAGTTTCGAATATGATTTTTAGGCAATGTGTAAGAAAAGACGGAGTAGAGCGACAACAAAGTTGGCTCCACCCAGGGCGGCTATCGCGTCGTCGTTGCGCTTATCAGTCCGGTCAAAGTTCGGTTGAAATTCTTCGCATACCAAGTACGTGTTAGCCGATCATGTTTACAATTTATTTTAACCTTTGGTACGAAGGCGGATACAGTAATAGCAGTACGGGGAATCGGCTTCGCTATCGGTGGGCGGTTACCTATGCAGTCGTTCTCTGTCTACTCTCTATCTATTAGTGTCTAATACATTAAAACGCAATCCGTTAGATTCAACTCGCCAAACCTGTATATGTACGAGTACATAGCCTATTTATGAGTCAGGTTCACACTTATGCGCCGATCACACGCAAAGTATCTGACCTTTTACTATTTTACTAAAGTCAAACTTTGTGGCTTGCGCAGGTAAACGAGTTTAGTTTAGTTCAATTTACTTAAGCAAATTGAGATGCACAAGTCAATTTGCGGATATTACGTATATGCTTCAGGCGACAGATAAATAGGTATGCTTTAAAATGGTTATGAAGATTCATATCGCCATATATGAAAGCGGCGCTTTAACTCAGCCTGTCAATTATGTCATATTTAGGGTTACGGACTTGGCGAACACATTACTTTTTTCGAACAAGTTAACAACAATGTTTGCAATTTTAAAACATTGTGCTTAAAATGGTAAGGGTTAGTCATAAAACCATAAGGCCTAAAATTGACATGTTTCGGGTATCGGCTGGGCGGGTTTCATGACTGTAACCGTTACAATCTTTGGCACAATGTTTAAAAATTAAATGTAAAACAGTGACGGATTTGCATAGTTCGACACCCAAAACATGTCAAAGTTGATAGGCTGGGTTAAAGCGCCCCTTTTATATATAGTAATACAAATATTTGTGGTAGACTTATCAAAAAAAAACCCAAAGAGGTTTTAAAATTGTTATTATCAGGTCTATTTTATTATTGACCCAGACACTTACAAGCATAATTGGTAAAACATTGTTGATTGTGTCTTTTCATAATTAATGCTGTTTCTTAATGAATATAAATTTAAACACACTTCTAATACAATATCCCTTTAAGCATAATAGTTAAGAAAAAAACATTATAAACATTTATTTCCAACGTTAATTTATTAACAAAGGGTTTTCTTGTTAATGAGTCATTTTGAAAACAACTGGCAAACCTTTTTAAAGTCAAAATATTAATCCAGCAGAGAAAGGAGAAAAGCATTAAATCAAGCCTCAAGTAATTATTTTTATTACATTTCATAAATTTTTCGCCATGCAAATGGCCCATTTACGTAGAGGTAATATAACTTGGAAAAATATTCATTCTGCGCGATAGAATTACTAAATAGCGGTCACTTTATCATCGCAAAAACGCGAGAGGAATTTTGTTTGAAAATATTTAAAATTTATTTTAAAATTTTTATTTATATGGCAATGTAAAATATAAAAACAAGGTGGCTTATTTATTTAATAGTAATCTAGGATGACTACCAAACAGATTTTGCAGAAGTAGATCAAAACTATGGTGACCTAGTGGAAGGTGTGTAAACGACAACGGGACTATTTTGAAAAAACGGGTTTAAATTACAGCATTTCTATTAGAAAACAATAGAGAGCGCTCATATCAATCGGGATCAAATGAAACCAAGATGAAACGGTGTTGCCAGATATATCAATACGTAGTGGAATTCATCCCATTTCTTTTCACAGATAATATGACGACTTTTGGATTTATGACTTTTAAAGCGTAATTAAAAAGAGCCTAAATCTATTTAAACTATTAAAATGTTACCTGGTTATCACGGTTTTTTTTGTTATTTTCTTTTTCTTTTACGTGGGTATTATTTGTATTTGTAAATTTGACATATTTATTCACTAAATAATACACTACAACACATAACATTACTTAAATGGTATATATTTAAAACCTAATATGTGTAATTATTAAAAATTAGGTAATTGTCTAGAAAGTGGGAGCAACTCCGATTTTGACGAAATTTGGTATACGGGGTTTTTGGGGCGCTGATCACGAATCCGAAAGAATTTTTAGTCGGAAACGTTTCGTTTTCGAGATATCCATCATCAAAGTTGATATTTGTACTAATCTTATTTTCACAATATTTTCCCTTCTTTTTGCACAAAATTCATATTATAATACTAAAATGGCACACAATATTTTATTTAACATCAAAAAACCCTTTAAAAACATTGTTTTATTATTAATTATATTAATTCAAAAGCTTTACTTTAAACAAACTCGTGTATGCAACCATAAATACATCTACATATTGTATTTATGGTTGCAGCATTTATGGGTAAATTATTTTCAATTTAATGAAAAAAACGTGTAAAATAAATAAAAAACAGGTTTTTTAAAAGGTGTTTATAAAATATTGTGTGGCAATTTAGTGTTTTATAAAAATTTTGTGCAAAAAGAAGGCGGAATATAGTGAAAATAAGGTTAGTTCAAATACCTACCTTGATGATGATATATCTCGAAAACGAAACGTTTCCGACTAAAAATTCTTTCGGATTCGTGATCAGCGCCCCAAAAAACCCCGTATACCAAATTTCGTCAAAATCGGAGTTGCTCCCACTTTCTAGACAATTACCAAAAATTTCAAGAACTTCTAAGTTTAAAATGTATTTATTTGTATAAAACATAGTAAATAATCCATTTTACATTTTGAGTAGGAATTTACGAAATGTCATTTTGCAACACAGCTTTCATGGGCATCTTTATTAAATTTTAACTTTTCTAAATTTGACGTGTTATGCTAGGTTAACAACGACGTTCGAAAAATTGTAAAATACAATATTTTGATGAAATGATAAAATTGATCTTTTATTGTATTAAATGTAAAATAAAGTAAATACTGCCTTGCTTCAAACTGCTAAATAGGAAATATTTCTAAAAAAGGAGATATCTATTTTTAAAATTCAACCGGTAAGTATTTAACTGGCAAATTATTTAAATATTTTTAAGTAGAACTTGACTTTTTTAATTAAAACTTACTTGACTGATCTCAAAGTTATTTTTTACGCCGTTTATTAGTCCAAATTACCGTAAAACTTACGTTTATATTAAATTGGAATTTTTCCTTTTTAGTAGATAATTTAAAATTTGACGTTAAAGTAGGGTAACTTCATAGTTTAGAATTGTACTAGGTATATCCTTGACAATTACATTACACGTGCCTTCGAGGTTATGCATATAAGAGGCAATCTTGCCACTTGGCTATAAAGTAATAATTACTTTATTTATATTATACAGTAAGTTTTCGGAATTTCTTACCAAATAAGAAAATTTTTATTTAACAACTCGAAAAAAAGTGCCTTTTTCATAAAAATCCTGCTTAATAAGAAAATACATTTACACAAAAATATTTGTAGGTTAGATGTACAGCGTGGCCTAAAAAACTTGTTTTCAAATTGAAATTTAGAGTATTTTTGAACTAGGGTAGAAAACTTACTAAAAGGGTGATTTCCTATGTCATTTTATGAAAAAAAGTTATATGTCCGGAGTTGCTTCGTTTCTGAAATACAAGGCATTAATTATTTTTTTAAAAGTCGGTATTTTATAAATATCTTAAATACGAAACCACATACAAAAAATGAATAACACTAAAAATTTGTATTTTTATATGCTTTATAGAAAAAAATTTACAAACTACATAAAAAGCCAGTGGCAAACATTTTTCTCTTAATAATATTGGCTGTTGTGCCCACTGAGACGCAACTGGATCCAATAAAGTTAATCTAGGTAAAACTTTAAAAGCGCTTGATTTTATTAAACAAATACACCAAAATGTTTCTCTGATTCTAATCTGATTTGAACCCAGTCGATTAAGGGGTATTTAATATATTTATAAAATATCGCCTTTTTATACTTTAACGCCCTGTATTTCAGGCAATTTCGGACATATGTTTATAGATACTTTTCTTCATAAAAATCACCCTTTAAAGTTTTGTGCCGTAGCTAGGATATACGGTGTATTTTAATTTGGTAACACGACTTCTTTAAGCCACCCTGTACATCCAACATACAATTATTTTAATACTAAATAGGAAAAATTGCTTTTTAATGTTTTAATAATTATTAGAGCATTACTCTACAATTGGTCAAAGTGGAAGGAGCATAAAAACAGAACTAAAGAACACAAAACATCAATTTTAAATGGTTTAAAAAACACAGGCATTTCAACACATTGTATAAAACCACTTTATAGATCTTAATAATGTTAAACTACTCCATAGAGAAAACAAAGGTAAAAAATTAAATTTATATGAACAACTAGAAATTAAAAAATCACTTATAGACAATACAACTCTTTCTACCAATGATCAAATAAATTTCGCAGATATGCCAATTATAAATAAATTTATTACCACATCTGGGCCGCATAATAAAACCCTTAATATTATTTTATAGACTTTTTGGAAAAAACGTGTTAAATGGTTCTGTTTGTAAATATTTCTCTTTTTAAATTTAGTATACGAAGTACTCTTGATGAACCCCTAGAAAGGCGAAACAATTGTAGAGTAATGCTCTAATAATTATTGAAACATTAGAAAGCAATTTTTCCTATTTAGTATTAATATTTAAAAATGTTTCACAATAAACCAACTGCGAATACAATTAAGTGTACAATTATTTTATTGGAAATGTATTTTCTTATCAAGCAGGACTTTTTTAAAGAGGCATTTTTTCGTAAAGTATATAAATAAAAAGTTTCTCATTTGGTAAAAACTTTCGAAGGCACGCTGTATATGTAACTAATTTTCATTTACTTTTTTAGATTACCCAAGGTTTTGCTGGCTAATTACACTACTACCGAATCCTAAAAACCTTTGTTGGAAACTTTTTATTGAAAAACTCTGTACTGTTAGGTTTATAAATAAAAAATAATATGACTTCCTGAAGTTCAAGAAAAGCGTATATCGGCGTACCTAATGTAGCACTGTACAATACTTTATTAATAAATTTATTCCTTATCTAACCACCTTGACAATTTTTTAGTACAGGTGAGCGGATCCTAGCTACGTTCTTGCTTAAAAGTAAATTTTATTATTTACTACATTTAAGCAGTGGGCAAGACTTATATATTTTTTTGTCTAATCGCTACCTGCTAGTGTTCACCGCACTAAAACTCAGTGGAGGGAATCAAGCTTGCACGACGTGTATACTTAGCTTATAAGTTCTACACAAACGTTAAATATTCTTGTTTATTGTTGTATACAAAGCCTTGTGACAATAGCAAAACTCTATTTTGTATATTTTAAAGCAACAAGTCTAACCTTTAGTTTTAAACTCTACTTGTATCTTAAGAGACAAGCAAAATTTTTAAATCAACACTTTAAATTCAAAAACTAAACAAAAGTTAAACTTCCAAAAAAGTAAACGACAATTTAAAAAATTAAAGACAAAGTAAAAAATTCTATTTTTCTTTTTTTTTTTTATTAATGACACAGTTCAAAATTCATATTTCTATTTTTATTATCTAAAATAATTAAAGAATTGTTTCTCCTTCATGGAAATGAGAAGCTAAATTAAAATAATAATACTTTTTTATTCAACCGTAAAATGCATATAATAAAATTAAAATAATGGTGATCTTGGAAATTTGTGCACCCATTACGTAATTCTTTCAAAATATCATATTTTTGTTAAATACAAACTTATTAAAATTGGGTAGTGTTCTCTATAGCGTCGTATTTAAAAATTACTGAAATTTTCTATTTTACTTTTATACTATTTTTTGTACATATGCAACATAAGCAGTAACCCCAAAAAGATCCTGATTGACCACAGTACCCTCTAGTGATATATTTAGAACTATAATTTAGACAAAAAATTAAGCCCGTTTTGAAAGCATGTCGATTACACTCCTTCTTCAAGGTCTCCTTAATCAAAACTATGCTATATTTAATTAGGTTTAATTAACAAAGCGAATACATTGCCGATATTATTAAAATTTGGTATATAAAGATTTTGAGGCACTGATCACAAGTCTTATAGTATATTAAATAACAAGTGTCGAAAGTGATATATTTCACACTAGTAGGAATGTTGTCGCACGAGGCGATAGCCGAGTTTGACAATACCACGAGTGTGAAAATCAGTTTTGGCACGAGTCATGTACAATATTTTTCCTACGACCAAATGATATTTATATACCAAAATCCTACGTTATTTTTTTGATAACATTGATTTAAACGTAAATCAATGTCAATGCTATAAAATCCAAATAAAGAAAGTTCCTTTAATTGTATATAAAAGCATGTAAGGATTTAGTATTTTTATTTTAGTTTCCTGTAATTTATTTAATTAAGTTTTTTAAAATGTCGTAAAACCCCCTATTACTAAGCAAAACTTACAGTCCCAAATGGATTAAATTAAATTTCAGCTCTAATTAAATGCCAATTTCATTTTGATTTTACCAGATATTAGCCTTTTCTAACAAGGTATGATTTATTTAGAAAAAAATCGCCTGGGATTTTGTGGTTGGGTTAAAATTTAACAAATCAAGATCCCTATACTTTGGCATTCGAAGCTTCAGACACTTCCTTTGTTTAATGAGTTTCCTATTATTATTTAAAAAAATGTCTATAAATAAACTAATAAACCCTAAAATATAAAATTAAAATGAATATATTTTGAAAAAAGATAATATGTCTTAGCACTGGTGAGTCAAAACATTTAGTTTGTTAAAAAAATATCCTGTAAATATATTTTAAACGGAAATTAAGCATCTGTCATATATACTTTTCAACACTAGTGCTGAAAAGTAGATTTTAACTAGGGTGTGATATTATTCGTTTTCTAAAGGATCAAGGACTGCGTTTTATGTAATTTTTATATGTGGTCGTGGGAAATAGTATAATACATAACAAGTGTCGAAAGTGATATATTTCACACGAGTGTGGATGTTTTCGCACGAGGCGATAGCTGAGTTCGACAATACCATGAGTGTGAAATTCACTTTCGGCACGAGTCAATTGCAATATATTTTCTACGACCATAAAGTATTTATATAGCAAATTTAAATATCTTTTAAC
>JACEGR010009668.1:0-24648 GCA_014170235.1 Listronotus bonariensis
GCCTCCAGTTTGTTTACTTATAATTAAATAAAAAGTTAATATTTTGGATACATCTATAATATCATGGCTCACTTTGCAAAATTCAATTTTTAAATTTAAAAAAAAGATTTAGAGTCAAAAAATATGTAAAATAAAACATCGCTTACCCGACATAGTTTATTAAGGGATATTTTCCTAATTCTTCTGTCTTACAGCTGCTAACAAGCTTGTCTAACAGCTGACGAATATAAAAGCGCTTACCGCCAATGACAAATGACATAAAATGGCTGGTAAATTAATCCTTCACATAGTTTCCGACACATACTATTGCTATTGTTATCAGTATACATTTAGTCAATTTTGTTTGACTTTTAACCTCAAATTCGGCTATATTTCCCCCTCCTTGTTTTTCCATCCTGTTAGACAGTCGTTAGACATCTGCCGACGCCGCTAACAACCGCTGTGAGCTGCTATAAGACTGACGTCATTGATTTGTCAAAAAAATGAAAGTGCTTACAGCTGCTGTAAGCAGCTAACAAAGAAAATATCCCTTTGATTTAAAAACATACAGGGGGTTCCATAAGAAAAATCAAATAAATGTTTGGTTTAGACCTCGTACCACATTAAATTTAAAAACAATTCACCAACACCACTAAATTATACGTAAAAATGTCTACTAATGTCAGTTTTTACTTTTGTTGTAAGTTACAAGAAGATGGTGTCATCTTTTATCATTAAAAAGTAGCAACACTTCTTTATTTCTTATAATAACCAAGATACCCTGAAGATGTAATTTATGAATCTCGAAAACCGTAAGAAATATCAAAAATTATATTAGATTTTTGATATTTCTTACGGTTTTCGAGATTGAGAGTCTTGATCCCCTTTTTTGAAAAAACACCTTTAGTAAAAACAGCTCATGGCTTTTGCGATCTATCTTGGAGCTACAGGGTGATTTACAGATTTTGCCTATTTTTACAACTTTCTTTAACTCCTTTGCTATTAATGCTATGAAAACACTTTAAATAGGTTAATAGTTTTTTTCGTAGAATATATATATATATATATATATATATATATATTATATATATATATATATATATATATATATATATATATATATATATATATATATATATATATATATATATATATATATATATATATATATTCTTTGGACCATCCACGAAGGCTGAAAGCCTAAATACAAACGTGCCGTGGGTGTCTTAAGCAAGGTAAGAGGAAGTTTGTTAACACGGGACTTAAAAACTTGAAGATTTGGGGGAGACGGAAAGACCTCCGCGGGCAGCTGGTTCCAGATTCTAGAAACTCTAGGGATAAAACAACGAACGAAATGGGAAATTCGGGGCCTGTCCAATTGGACCGTATAGGGATGCATACGTGCGGCACCACGAGTTTCTCTGTTGGGAGCTGCAAGAGGAGGGACGAGGTTTGTAGGGGATGCCATTCCCAGACATGAGAACAATATTCCAGAGAGGGTCGAATTTGGGACACATACAAAGTGTACAAATTGGAAGAAGAAAAATACTTGTTGTAATTATCATTGCAGCTCGGAAAGGATGCATTTCGGGACACGTTTATAAAAAATAAATTTGCCTCAAATATTTGTAAAAACACCTTGTATATAAATAAGTAGAATATTTTATTTTAAAAGCTAGGTTTCAATATTTAGATTGGTTTGTTGTAAAATTATTTATTTGTTATTTAAAGACAAGCTAAGCTTGATAATAATCATTAAGGTCTAACTTAACTCAAAAATAAAATAAATATTGTAATCATTCATAAATACCCTAAAATTTTCGGATCAATAAGCAAGTTTGTGCCTTCGCGTGCCGAAACATTGCTAAATTATGGTGTTACACCCTAATTACCACACCGCGCACCTCTACACCATTTTAACAATTACCGATATCGCGAAGTACAAGGAAAATGGCATGACGAGTTCAAGTAGTAAATCATTTCGAAAATTGCTTAGTGTGATTGCCATATTGAAGTTTTTCAACCTTCAAAATTACTGCAGAATTTTATATGGGTCATCTTATAATGGAATTCAGTCATGCATTGACATTAAATAATAATAGATTTTTTTTTATGTGACGGAAATTTTTTTAGCTTTTTATCTCTGTGTGCGAAAATATGGCTTTTAAAGAAATTACTGT
The DNA here is from genome assembly GCA_014170235.1 of Listronotus bonariensis. Taxonomy (NCBI): domain Eukaryota; kingdom Metazoa; phylum Arthropoda; class Insecta; order Coleoptera; family Curculionidae; genus Listronotus; species Listronotus bonariensis. The sequence goes on from JACEGR010009668.1 coordinate 2,160, forward strand.
CCCTGGAAAAAGTAAGTACTTCTTTCCCGGATATACATACACGTAAATAAACCTACATTTTTTTATATTAAATTTCAATCAGACATTTTTTAACTTAATAATATTCAAAATAGCCACACAACTTTGAGCTAAAATCTCTAACTTTTTCTTTGTCTCATAAATAACTATTTTTTTCACGACCGATAAAAAAGGTGTTTAAGTACACTAGATAAAATGTTTAAAAAAGTAACTTTCTTTGCTTTTTCACACTTTGACCTTTTTACCGGAAGTTCCACAAAAATTGAGTTTTGGAAACAAAGTACCTTGATAATTAAAGTGAAAACCACTGCTTTAGGCCTTAAATTTATATTTAATTTTATCCTATCCCTAAACCTATTAGGTTTTAAGATATTAACGATAAAACCCTAAAATATACAGGGTCTTTATTTAAAAACTTACCACTTAAGTTACCTGGGAAAAGGGGCGGATTTAAGAAAATCGGCGAAACACGTCAAGATATTTATTGAGGGGAACATTTTTTACAAAAAATTAGGCGGCGCTCCTTCAACCCCTTAACTACCAGGGCCACCACCCCGAAATTCTTAAATGAGAAGGGCGGTTAAGTGTTGTGATTTTAAAACTCCTAATGATTATAAACCTGGAATATTAAGTCAATACCTTCACCTGCTACAAGATGGCGGTATTTTAAATATAACTTAAATACCTTATTTGGATGGTCATATCTTCAAAACTAATAAAGTTAAATATACTTAAATTCGTATTTTCTTAAAGCTCTGTAAAAGATCTTTTAAATGGTAATAGAACATACGGGGTACTTCATTATATATATATATGTATATATATATATATATATATATATATATATATATTCGATAAATGAGCGCATTTGCGAATTATTAAGGGGTTCCGGGACGTTTTGCACACAGTGTATATATATATATATATAAATATATATATATATATATATATATATATATATATATATATATATATATATATATATATATATATATATATATATATATATATATATATATATATATTTGTCCTACCCTGTATCTTATCACCAGTATCATATTTTAAAAGATTTGTATAAAAAGCTTTAAGAAAATACATCTTACCTTATTACTTTCGGAAATATGGCCATCCAAAATGTACGGCCATTTTGTAGTAGTTGAAGTTAACGACTTTATATTTTAGAGTGTTAAAGTACTCGTTATTTGACCCCCTTCTTATTTATGAATTTTGGGTAGGTGGCCCCGGTGGTTAAGGGATTAAAGTGGCGCCATTTAATTTTGTGTAAAAATTGTTCCTCCTCAATAAATATCTTGACATGTTTCGGCGATCTGCTCAAATCTGTTTCTTTCCGCAGATAACTTGAGTCGTAAGTTTTTAAATAAACACCCTGTATCCATTCTTTGTTACTTTCGAGGCAGTTATAGACTAAATATTATTTCCAAGTACAGCTTTAAATTTTAATAAACAGATAAACGGCATTAAATTTGTACTAGCAAAACTAAAATTTCCCTTTACAAAATTTTAGCCGTTCCATATTTTATCTAAAGTACTTTAGAAGTATTAATATTAAAATATTATCATATTGTTTTGTTTAATGATAAACTGGCTATTATTTTATTTGCTTTTGTATATTAGTTTCCACCTGAACGCTTATAATAAAATATAACTACATTAAAATTGTTCAAAATTACGGTGGTTGTATTTTAATAAAACAACTTCTCTAAAAGCTTTATTTTACCAAAAACTTTTATCATAAAGTATGTATTAGCAAATTTTATTTATCAATATTATGTAAACTATATAGATAAATTTAATAGTGCTAATATAAAAATGTTACGTATTTTTGTATGCTCTTTCGCTTAAAGAAAAGACAAAAAAATCTTGAATAACTTATGAATTTAAATGGTAACTCTATATTTTTTTAGAAACATTTTTAACTAAATTTTAACTTGGGAGTTCACAATTAACAAAACACTTAAAGCACGCAATTTTCGAAACATTTAATTACAGTGAGTGATGCAAAAATCAATCATAAAACCATAAGAATCAAAAAAATTTCTTTATTTAACTCGAAAAAGTCTAACTGTTAAGACGTAAATTATTTTTAATAATTTAGCCCTACATTTATTTTTTTCACTTGATTACCACTAGCTACCAGGTAGGAGGTATGAAAGTATACTCTAACTATAATTTTAAAATACATTAACGTCGATATAAACTATTTACTTTTTAAACCTAAAATATCTGACAAAATCTAATCAGTATTGAAAAAGTCAAAAATTGAATATTGTAAGATCCAATTTGGTTCTGAAAAAGCAAACGATAATGTACTATATCTTAGTTTATAAACGAATTTGGTTGTATTTATAGGAATTACTTATGCCATTTATACTAAAGTAACTGTTAAATTATAACATAACAACATGAACAATTTTAATTCTGTTTATCATTTGACCGTCAACAAAGGCTCAAGCTGGTAATCTAGTAATTCCAGACAGCAATATTCTTTGCCCTTAAACAATTTTTAATAAGTAGTTTTATAATTATATAAAGTATGATATGCACCTTTTCTTTTTGTAGTAAATTAGTTTTTTTATTTTCAATTATGATTTAAAAGGCACACCAATTAAGCAAATTCAAAAACAACATATCATGACATTGAGTAACAATTCCACCATATACATCTTCCGCAATCAATCAGTGTTCCATTTCCCAGTAATAATCAATTTCCCTTCACAGTGCTTCTAAATTTATTCAAGGTTCTTAATTTGTCTACTGGAATAAGCTGCATAATTAAACGTACGTCTATTATGGCTTACTTAGTATACTTCTTGCTTAAAATCTAAAGTAGTTTTATAATCGTATAAAGTATGATACACATTTCTTAATTTTTTTAAGATTTGTTTTTTAATTCCAATTTTAAATTTAAAAGCATACCCACTAAGCAAAGCAAAAACAACATACCATGACATCTAGTAACAATTCCACCATATACATTTTCCGCGAAGTACTGTTCCATTTTCCAGTAATAATTAATTTTTCTTTACAGTGCTTCTAAAATTAATTAAGATTCTTAATTTGTTTACTGGAATAAGCTGCATAATTAAACGTACGTCTATTATGGCTTCGTAATACTATGTAGCTATTTCCGAATCGGAGTATTTACTTGACAAAAGATGAAATATGTAGAAAAAGCCAGTTTTTTAAAAGAATTTTTAGAAAAAATCACTCATTGTAATTTCAGGCGGCAATAATTATTGCTCAAATTAAAAAAAAATGTAATCGTATAAAGTATAAAACACAGTAGTTATACAAAGGCTTGAAGCCTAATATACTACACATTATCCCAAACAGCAGTACTTTCTGCTTAAAATCTAAAGTAGTTTATAATCGTATAGAGATATGATACACATTTCTTCATTTTTTTTAATTGTTTTTTTTACTTAAAAGGCATACCTATTAAACAAATTCTAAAACAACATAACATGACATCCAATAACAATTCCACCATATACATTATCCTTGAAATAGTGTTCCATTTCCCAGTAATAATCAATTTCCCTTCACAGTGCTTCTAAAATTAATTAAGGTTCTTAATTTGTCTAGTGGAATAAGCTGCATAATTAAACGTACGTCTATTATGGCTTCGTAGTACGTATGTAGCTAATTCCGAATCAGAGTATTTACTTGACAGAAGATGAGATATGTTTTATGCGGCTGTTACGTCGGGGCCAAAAACATTTTACCATTTGAATAGCTCAGTGGAAAATGTCTTTAGACAAGGGTGTCAGGAGATAACATTGAGTTAATTAATTTCTCAAGTGATCGTTGTAAGTAATTCAAACCTGGAAGCCGCAAAAATTAATCAGTCTGGATTGTTTTGGGTTTGTGGTTTGAAAGTTGTATCTAACATAAGTTTATTATATAGGGTGTTTATTAATGAAGAGCGAATTTTTAAGTGTGTAAATTTATATTTTAGTGGGCGTCAACTATACCAATGGATTTTATTTCGTTTTATTTAATATTGTGAACACCTAGTATAAAAAAGTATACATTTTGGGGATTTTAAAAATATACATTTTTGGGAAATTTAAATTTTAATTGGGTTACTTTAACATTGGGAAATTTGGTACATAAAACAATACGTGAATTGTCAAGGTTTAAAAAGTAGAAATCAAACAATTTTCTAGGTTACTCTTTTAATAATAAAACAAAAACATTAAACAAGCGAGTTACCTAGAAATGTAAAACAAATACTAAAAAATCTAATATTTAAAGAGAACAAAATTTTACGACGGGGATTGATTGATTTGATTGTTTTATCAGATAAGAAAGAGTTAGTAAAGTCAAGTAAAGAGTTAAAGTTTGAGTTAAGCCCCGTACGGGCTATCCCTAGGGATATGCCCGTACTAAATTTAGTTAGTTCAATAAGGTACGTTGGTTTTTAATGCAAAGTTAGTGTTGATGGTCCACCGGTCCACATATGGTGGAGGCGCCCCCGTTCCCAGTGACCTTTGTGAAACGTCGGTTATGGTAAGCTGTGCCCGCCCCAGTTCCAGTGCCCTTTGTGAAGCGATAGGAAAAGTCGCTTATGGTACGCCCTTCCTACCCCTCAGTTTATTTTTGGAAGAAAATACCATATATATGGTAAAGGCGTCCCGTTCCCCGGAGAAGAAATGTGTGTGAAAGGACGAAGATGGGGAAAAAATATGTTGCGTAGCGTAGCTGCAAGGAGGTAGCAGCGTAGCTACAAGAAAAGGAAGATAAGGTATATCTTCAGTTTTCAAATATGGCTAAATGGTGTTAGCCAGAGGTGATAAAGAAGAATAGGGAAATATATTTATTTGTGTCGAAGTTGTATGGTACGTCGTGAAGACGGAGTTCAGAAGCAGCATGAGGCTGCATTAGCACTGGAAGCCGCAGCTCTAGTATGGGGAAGAGCTCTGAAGTATGGTCTTGAATGGTGGGGTACAAGACAGTTAAGCGGCCCTGAGAAAGCTCAGGATATGGGGAAATTGGCATGAAGTTGCAGTAACCTGATGTGGAAGAAGAAAATGGGAATGAAAGGCAGACAATGGTACGTGGAGAAGTACGGGACAAATGGTCAATGGAACGCACCATCAAGGACATGGACAGGGAGGCAAGGTGGACACAGTACAATTCAAAAAAAAAGATGGACAATCTAGAACATTAGGGTATTTGTAAAGTGTTTAGGTAAATCTGCAATGTTTTTTTAATTAATGGTATTTTTTTGTTGTTTACATATTATAATATTGACAAAAATAATGATTTAATATGCAGAGAAAAGTAGTCTAAAAGTAAAATTTGATAATAACTCTTTTTTTAACCCACCGTATATTTAATAGTAATTTATAAAAGGGTCATTGCTTTGATGATATACAATATGCTGAAAAGGTCAAGTGCATTTCTAATAATGCAGAGCTTGCTAGTTTCAAATAAACATTTTTTATTTACCAAATTAGATGTTTTGTTTAGCACATATTATGTAATAAAGTTAATGAGTAATAATACTATGTATTTAAAGTGTTTAATATGGGAGGTATGAAATTTAGGCCACTTTTCTCTAAAAATAATCTTAACCGTTACAACTATATTTAAATAAAACTACTTGGAGAAAATCCCAAATTTAGAAATTATTCAGTTAACAATGGAAAAAATTTAACTTTTTTCTTTTGATCAATGACAAATCTTTTATTTCTTAGAAAAAAAGTCAAGTCAATTAATAATTTTTGGATTAAAGGCTATTTGTTCATTTTTTTTGTTTACATTTATTGAAAAAATTTTAGATAAAATTTTTTTCATATTTTTAAAAAACTTCGAAAAGTTAAGGTTATTTACGGTTATTTATATAATAGGTAAAATATTGTTAGATTTTTAAATATTTGTAAGCTATATGGAACTATCGTTTTTCGATAATATTGCTAATTTTTTTAAAGGTTTAAAGTAAATTTGTCTGATTTCTAATAGCGTTGTGGGTCCAACGCTTTCAGGGAAGGGGCATATGTGAACACCTAGTATAAAAAAGTATACATTTTGGGGATTTTAAAAATATACATTTTTGGGAAATTTAAATTTTAATTGGGTTACTTTAACATTGGGAAATTTGGTACATAAAACAATACGTGAATTGTCAAGGTTTAAAAAGTAGAAATCAAACAATTTTCTAGGTTACTCTTTTAATAATAAAACAAAAACATTAAACAAGCGAGTTACCTAGAAATGTAAAACAAATACTAAAAAATCTAATATTTAAAGAGAACAAAATTTTACGACGGGGATTGATTGATTTGATTGTTTTATCAGATAAGAAAGAGTTAGTAAAGTCAAGTAAAGAGTTAAAGTTTGAGTTAAGCCCCGTACGGGCTATCCCTAGGGATATGCCCGTACTAAATTTATTTAGTCAAATAAGTTAAGTTGGTCCTAGAAGATGCAAAGTTAGTTGTGATGGTCCACCGGTCTCATGGTCCCAATAGATAGTTCCATATGGTACATAGTCCCAAGTGACGTCAAGTAGTATTTCAAAATTTTAACGTCACAATATGCCTGAGAATAAAAAAGTTACGACATACAAACTCTTCTTGTTTTTTAAATTAGTATACAGGGTGATTCAAAACTCGATTACGAAACTTAAGGGGTGATTCTACTTGACAAAATAAGGATAGAGCTTCATATAATTTTTTTCAAAATGTCATTCGTTTTCGAGTTACAAGCCGTCAAAGTTCAATTTTTATTTTGGTTTTTTCGCCATATTGCATTTATTTTTTAACCAATCCAGTTGATATTTGGCACACAAATCGAGCTTTGCAGATTCTAAAATTTTAAGACAAAAGTGCTTTTTTAAATACCGCCTGAGGGCACTTTACCTAAAACTTAAAATTTATTTACATCATAACTTTTTTATTTTGACAGATATCGCAAAGCTAGGGGCGCCATTTTATAGACAATCAAAAACTTAAAAAATAAGGTACTCTTTATTAAAGTCGATAAACCTCACCGTTTAGGCATCAATAGACATCAAAGTTTTCATCAATTTCAATCAAATTACCTGCATACATACAGGGTGTCCAGTAACTCAACCGACAAACTTAACCAAACGATTCTACAACAAAAATAAGAAAAAGACTTCATATAAACATATTATGTCCTAAACGTCTTAGTCTTTGAACTACGAGGTGTTAAAAATTTAAAAGAAAAAGTTTTTTTTTAATATGGGCCAGTTAATAAAATATATGTTTTTAAATAATACAGAATGCACCATAACATTGTAAAAAATTTTCAAAATTCAAAATTTAAAAAATTTCCCTTGACTATTTATGAAATTAAAGAGAAAAGAAAATTAGTTATATAGTGGTACTGTCATGTAGAGTAAGAAAAAAAATTGCGATTATATAGGTGTGTCAAAAATTTTGAGGTTATTTTTCAATTTAAATAGAGCCTTGACCAACATTTTTTAGTCAGGCCTGTAGGAATACCTTTATTTAAGTACCATATTTATTATAAAATAGTGTTTTTCCGGTAAACAGAAGGGTGCAGGTTGGTTTCTATTCGGATCTTAGTAATAAAGTATTATGCATGTAACGATTTAACCAATAGTTTTTCTTAAATAACTTTTAATTGGCTTATTAGAAAATAACGAAATTAGGTTTGCTAGCTTATCTTATTAATGTCTTTAAAATAGTTTAATGCAATTTTGTTGTAAAATCAATAAGGGAGGCATGAGCTATAAAGGCATCAAAATTTAAATGGGACTTCCTTTGGCAAGTCTCGCGATACATCACCCGATATAAGAGACTTTTGCTTTTCTTGTTATTCACTATGGACACGGTACAATCACTTTGATAAGTCCTGTGAGGCAGGCGAAACTAGTCAGTTAAGAGGGTCCAAATGAATGACATGAAAAGCAGGAGTTCTTGTCTTAACTGTTTAAAAAGAATTTTCTTTTTCGGTAAAAAAACTCAATCTTAGCTTAAAATGTTTATTTCTTTAAAAAAATAAAAAATCGTTTTTAATTTAAAACAGGTAAATCTATAAAGATCCTTCGGCATTTTTCAAACAGAAGTACCTTAATTAACTTAATCTTCTCAACGGATAAAAAAAGGCAATAAATCAAAAGTAACTACCGAAAGTTCTTTAAAGCCAATTTATACAAAGAAAACTCCAGATAGGCGAACGTTTGTTCGTGATAAGACAGAAATCGCCTCCAGTGCTCGTTTCAATATGTCGATATTGCGGAGGGTTGGCCTCAGATTGGTATATATATCCAAAAGGCAAGCACCAGTTGTAAATATTGCGGCATTGGACCTTGCATACATATTGTTTTCTCGTTTAAACGATAAGGAAAAGATAACACATCAGGCCAAAGGAAAAGTACGGTTTTTATTGTTGTTTAACCTAAAACATATTTTTATACATGTCTTGCCAGCTCGATTCTTTCAATTAAGTTTCAATGTGTTGAAAATTGACAGCTAAATTAAAAAGGTGGCTCTAAAGGATCTGTTAAAATGTTACTACACTGAAAAAAAGATATCTTAAAACAAAAGCCTTAGATTTAATTTGAGAGAATTGTGACTTTCATATGTGTTAAAGAAATAGGATCTCAAACAGAAAAAAATGTTTTCAGCTTTGCGTTACTAAATTCAATAATTTGTAATAAAAATAACCTTATTTTATTTAGTGACCCCAATGGGTCTACATTAAAGAACGATGTATTCCGTTAAAAACATCGAGCGCTTTCCCACTGAGAGATTCTTTCTCTAAGACAAGATAGTAAATACCACAGACTAAAATAAAATTTAATTCAATTAAGATAATTATATTAAATAAACAACTAGTTCTCTTTTTGATAGTTAAGAGAGGAATTCCTGCTTATCATATCATTCACCGAGACCTCTCTTCTCCATCGATGATGCGTTTTGCCGAAACTCATAAGATTTATCAAACTGGCTGTCCCGGGTCCAAGTTGAATAATACGCATAACAAGTGTATCTTATAAAAAAACTTTCGTTGTTCGACGGTAGGATATAATCGTACCGTTGATACCGTACTAAAAGCATAATTCAGTGAATACATATATTAAAGAAATAGGTTCTTTGACATAAAGGTTAAAGATTTTGGTATAGGTTCTTAAAATAAGAACCTATTATTTTAAAGAAAATTCATTATTATTTTGATAGAAACATTTAATATTTCTTTTGTTTAAAATCTTAACTTATATTTTAGATATTAAAGAGCTTAAATCATAATTCTTTAGGTTCTTATTTCTTGATTCTGATATTCTTAAAATAATACTAAGGATATTTTAATCTTAACTTGTATTTAAGATATTAAAGAGCTTAAATCATAATTCTTTAGGTTCTTATTTCTTGATTCTGATATTCTTAAAATAATACTAAGGATATTTTAATTTAAAGAATTTCTTTTACATTAAAGACATAAATTAAAGTATTTTTTCTCCCAGTTTAAGAACCATTATTTTAAAGTAAGAAATAAATCTTGGTTTAAAAGCACAACTATTCAAAAAGAATGTATATTTTTAAAACCTCGTATTTGCTTAAAACAAGACATTTTTTTCTGTGTGTACAATTCCTTGCGCTAAATTCAAAAACCTAACGCAATTGACCTTAGTTGAATGTTTACGAAAAACAGAATATAGATAGCCCTAATAAGGAATTTTTATTCGTTCGTATTTTCTAAACAAAAAGGGTATATTAAGTTAATATCGCTCCTAGATTTTCAACTTAAATGAAGTACAATAAATAAATTTTATCTCTTTAAAAATCGTTTTACAATACGACTTTTCCTCTTGCCAGTAAATATTAATCATTTAACACACAAATTCCCCAAGTGCAATCCGGTATTGGCCTCGAATGACTAATAAGTGGCCAAGTGAGCGATGGTCTTCTAACTAGGACTTCCCTTCATTGTTAAGGTATTATAAACGACATTGAGGATATACTTATAATTATCTATACATAGCTTTTGTTGTATATGACAATTGTAAATACGTTTTATGTACTTTGTGGTATTATTAACGTAGTTTTATTTTTATTTAAGACAAATTTTTACATAGCTAAGTTATCTCGAATTTAAAAAGAATTTAACGATTTAATTTTATACACGACTTAGGAGACTAACTTCTGGTTTAATTTAATGTGTGTAATAATAAATATTTTTGTAATCATACAAACTATAATATGCACCTCATTTAATTTTTATTCTTTTTTTTTAAGGTAAATATTTAGTAATTTTGGACTTAAGAGACTAATATTAAAATTTATTTAAACCAAATTTTAAACGTTAAAAAAATATATTCTGTAATCGGAAAACCTAATATTTTTGTAATTGGATAAACTATGATATGCACGTCATTTTTTTATTTAAAAAATATATATTTCTTACCGCTTATTACCTTATAACATTTAAGTACCACTTAACTTAAGACACCTATAAAATACATTTTTTTAAGTTGGTTGACCATATATCTAAAGTATTTTATGTTTTATTTGTTTTCTGGGAGATTAAATTTAAACAAAATATTATTTGGCTTTTCTCCAGAATAAAATTAAAAAGTTTATTTAACATTTTAATAAAATTAAAACTTTTATACATTATGAAGAACTATTCTGCTCTTACACAATATAATCAAAGTTATTATTACTTTAAAAGGAAATAAAATAATGAAATATTCAATATTAGGTTACTTACAATACAAAGGTTTCAATCTATAAACAAAGGTTCATTGGCACTTGGTTGAAATCATTTTAATGCAAAAAAAATAAAATCTTAACATGACGCCAGACGAGAACTGGGCCAATGGTTGCGTCTCAAAAATGTGGCACCTAAATAGTTTACCAAAAATGTGGTAAACAGTTTACCTAAAAACTTACTTATAAACTTGTTAGAAAACTGAAAAAAAAAATTAAAAATGAAATGTCTGATGGACACTTTAGAGTTTGACATTACTTTTGAAAAAATTAACTGGTAAAAGATACACCTATTAGGTATCTTAACTAGATAAAAAGAATAGTAAAAAATGTTTAGCCATATAATAAAGTATTTTATGTTTTATTTGTTTTCTGGGAGATTAAATTTAAACAAAATATTATTTGGCTTTTCTCCAGAATAAAATTAAAAAGTTTATTTAACATTTTAAGAAAATTAAAACTTTTATACATTATGAAGAACTATTCTGCTCTTACACAATATAATAAAAGTTATTATTACTTTAAAAGAAATAAAATAATGAAATATTCAATATTAAGTTACTTACAATACAAAGGTTTCAATCTATAAACAAAGGTTCATTGGCACTCGGTTGAAATCATTTAAATGCAATAAAATAAAATCTTAACAAGACGCCCGACGAGAACTGGGCCAATGGTTGCGTCTCAAAAATGTGGTAAATAGTTTACCAAAAATGTGGTAAACAGTTGACCTAAAAACTTACTTATAAACTTGTTAGAAAACTGAAAAAAAAATTAAAAATAAAATGTCTGATGGACACTTTAGAGTTTGACATTACTTTTGAAAAAATTAACTGGTAAAAGATACACCTATTAGGTATCTTAACCAGATAAAAAGAATAGTAAAAAATGTTTAGCCAACGTAAACACAAAAGTTGTAGACCTTTTTATTGCCTACAACTTTGCTATTTAACTTTTTTCCATGGGACTTGTAGTTTTGCCGGAAATCGAGAAAACCCGTATTTTTACTTTAAACCCCCCTCTCTTCCCCTTCCGATCTTAAATCCCCTGAAATTTATTTTTTCTTTAATTTTCAATGGGTTTTATTCTACCATAATTTTTTACTGTTTACGTTTTTGAAAGCTTTGGCACTAGTCTATAAATAGCAACCATGTTTTTAGTTTTTAGGCTAGACTGTTGACCTTCTAAGAGCTTGCAGACTGAAGAAACTCTGTCAATTAAATATTGACGTTAAAAGCAATAATAACTTTACAATTTTAATAAAAATTAATCAAACGAATTCTGTAAACAGTATATTAGCTTTAGGCCTCGCAAAATTCTGGAAAAAAGTTTTTATTAAATCATAAACAACGGAAATATCCGACGTAGGTTATTGGACGAGGAAAGTAAGGCCTAAGCAATTATTGCTTAGGTAAAACTTTTAAACTTTGGCCAATTCTCCAGGCTATTGTTATTAAAAATTAAGGGACCTACATATATTTAAAATGTTATTGTCTTATTAAAATTAATAAAAATATTAGTTTTTGGGTTTATCATCTATTTAAATATAATATAATCAGTAATTATATTATTTCCTAAGGTATACAAGGTACGACGAGACAAGTAAGTTTGTTTTTTTATTAAGGCACCCTGTACATTGTATCACCTTGTATCGCAAATAAAAGAATATTTCAGAACTTTTTAAAAATACTACATGTATGAACTTTGAAATCTTAACTTATTCCTGTATATTCGAAATTATGGGTACTGTAAATTAAAAAATAATAATAATATAAAACTTATATATGCAGTGTGTCCAAGATAAGGATCCTAAACATGGGAGTCTTAGTACCTATTGGAGATACAGCTTAGGTTAAATTAGGAAAAAGTTGTGTTTTTTAAAGCTCATTTACATGCCGTTTAGAAACTTGAAAAATTTTCAAGGCCTGCTGAGATATTTGGCAAAAACGAAAATTTGACTATATCAATTTTATTTTCTTCTGACTTTATTTGAAAAGATATAAAAAAACTAACAACACTTTTTATTGACACTTTTTAGCTACTACATGATGGTATTTTTAGATTTTATACCCGACGTTTCGTTTTCAAGAAACCATCATCAACTTTATTTTTTATATGGCTCGAAAAAAGTACTCCCTGTATCTGATCCCATTTTTTATTACAAATTCAACGATGTATCACATGTCATATTTTAATTTTTAGTTAAAAGAAAAATTTCATTTTTTCTATTTTTTTAAAGTTATTTTTAAGTAGGCCTTGCAAACAAATGCTTGGACGTTAATACCTGTTACCGTATCTGTAACATAATTTAATATCATTATAAAATAGTATTTGTCCTTATTACCCTGCTTGTCGAGTTATTGTTATTGTTATTGTTCTTATTGTCGTATTGTTTCTGTGGTCTCTATTATTGTTTATTGGTGAATAGCTAATATCTTATTGTATTATTACGGTCGAATATGCAGGATGGCCATTATAGCCATGAAGATAAGTTTGACATGCTAACATGCTACATTTTGTGCTGCAAAAATAAATGAAGGTATCATTTCTGCAGTTAATGAATTATGGTAAATACATGGACCTGGTATTTTAGTTCCTAAAATTCCACACCACATATTAAACCCAAAACGTTCTTGATGTTTCGATATTTTCTTAACACGCGGATTTTGTTGAGCCTATACAGTAATGCGTATTGGATATAAAGACAACAGTAACAATAAGAACAATTGCTCTAAAGGCAACAACTTGACAAACAGGGTAATAACGACAAATACTATTTTATAATGATAATTAATTATGTTGCAGATATGGTGTAACAGGTATTAACGTCCAAGCATTTGTTTGCAAGCCTACTTAAAAATAACTTTAAAAAAATAGAAAAAGCAATTTTTCTTTTAACTAAAAATTAAAATATGACATGTGATACATCGTTGAATTTGTAATAAAAAATGGGATCAGATACAGGGTGTACTTTTTATTCGAGCCATATAAAAAATAAAGTTGATGATGGTTTCTTGAAAACGAAACGGCGGGTATAAAATCTAAAAATACCATCATGTAGTAGCTAAAAAGTGCCAATGAAAAAGTGTTATTAGTTTTTTTATATCTCTTCAAATAAAGTCAGGAAGAAAATAAAATCGATATAGTCAAATTTTCGTTTTAGCCAAATATATCAGCAGGCCATGAAAATTTTTAAAGTTTCTAAACAGCATGTAAATGAGCTTTAAAAAACACAACTTTTTCCTAATTTAACCTAAGCTGTATCTCCAATAGGTACTGAGATTCCCATGTTTAGGATCCTTATCTTGGACACACTATATAAATAATATTTATAACTTGATACTCGCTACATCTAACAATTCTTCTTTTTTTGACAGATAGGGATCGGCTTTTGTTTAAAATAATAATAACTCTCTCGAAAACGTTATTTTTTCCATTGTAACTATTGTTTTCATATTTTATTTGACCGCTTCTTTAAATCAACCCTAATAATTTTCCTTTTATTTTATTGCGTTTCTTTCGAAACTCTTTCGACAGAAATATCGGAAAATATTACCCAATTTTTATTTTAGTGGAAAAACGTTCGCCTTTACGCTGATTAACAGCCCTTTTTATATTCCGTGCGCTTTCTTCCACATGCGCCGATTAATTGTCACATAATTTTTTCCTCCGTTTTCGCGATAACGATGGAAACAATCATAGGACCGCTTTATGGGTCGTAAAAATTTAATTAAAATTTTCAAGAATTGCGTGTGGAAAGAAAATATAAAGTTTTATTGTTTTAAACAGCCGCTTGTTTTGGTTGCATTTATATTAATTATTTTTACTTATCTTAACAAATAGTAGCTTCAATTTTCTATAAGTAAATACTCGTACTTGTAAGCAGATGCTCATACGTTTAAAGTAAATCCTTAGATATTTTTATATTATGATCAATACCTTTACTTATAAGCAAAAGGGTTTGCTTTTTTTATTCATATTGCCCAATATTACCCTTTTATCATTTTTAATTTTATTTTTGACATCCAACAAAGGCCTATGCCTAAATAGGACAGTACAGTGGGTATCGGGTTATTAGATGTTTAACCCATCGTTCCCCCTGTTCCGTTAACGTTGTCCAAGCACTAAAACATGCAGTTATGCATCTTACAGCACCTTTTAGACAACGCGGTAGTGCCAACACAGTCGATATTTTTAAATAACTACTACCTAAATATGTCTCCCCCACTGGGAATCGAACCGGCGACTTCTGGCTTCGAAGATCAAAGCTCTGCTCACTGCGCCACCGTTTTATTGATTATTTTTTTCAAATATCCAGCTTGACAAAAGAACGAAACAAGCAAATTTATATTAATAAAACGGAGTCCTTTATCACTGTTTCCTTTAGCAATTTATCCTTAAGAATCCTGAATGTGGGGTCTTAAGTCTGAGTTGTCCCAGGGGGATAATGCATTACTTGAGAATCCGTCCTTCTAACTTGCGAAAATCCACAAGAATATTTGTTAATTAGTTTGTGTGTTTGGACTCGGGGAGAGACTGTTTAGTAGGATAAATAGGATTGTTAACCAACTTTTTAAAACATAAAAATAACTTATACAGGGCTGTGCCCAAAAAAAAATTAATTAGCTACAGGAGTGTGCAAGCTTTTTTCCCATTCACTTGTCAACACACTATTATTTTATGTCTTAGAGTAAATTTTTAATTTAAATGGGGATAATGAATCTACAGCTCTAGTAACTTTATTTTCCTACGACCACTTGTAAAAAATAGCAAATAGCACACTGGTTTCATGCATAGAAATGCGTTATATCACACTAGTGCTGCAAAGTACTTTACAGCACTAGTGTTGGAAAGTACTACAACGCTCGTGTGATATATATTATGATGTCATTCTAAAACTGCTATTGGTTTTGCAAGTCACATATTTATTGTAGTGACAGTAAAAAAACGTTTTACTTACCTTAAACAGTAGAACCCAAATTAGCGAAAATCATCTTATTAACGTTAAGTTACTACACAGTATAAGCTTTCTTCTAATATTAAAAAGAGTAATAATAAAATTTCCGAAACAATAAAAACATAAACAAAAATAGACATAACCACAAAAAAACTTTCACTGACTGCTCTCTTAGTGGCACAGTGTTGTCAGGTAAGTAGATCAAATTAAAAATCTCCCTTCTACCTTTGAGCACGCACTCTATAGAGGCAGCCTTGCCGCTTGACCGTTCGACCTAAAGCGACAGAGAAAAACTCCTATAAATCAAACTCCTTTCTCTCTGTCTTTGTGTACTCAAACAACTTGTTAAATCTTTTTTTAATCCCTTAATTAAACCTGAGGCTAATACACACTTTATGAATCCACTTTCTTTTATCCATTCATAAATAGAATCAGACCCTTCCGACGTTGCCAAATGCTTTCCATATTTTGCATGGTATAACGGACGTTTAGTAGTCGTTTAGGACTTTAGGTTATGCATTTACAATTTTCATATTTTTTATATTTTTTCTCAAAAATATAAGAAAAAATGTAATTTTTACTTAATTTTACATGTGATGTTTAGTTTCATTAACTCGTTTTACCAATTTTACCCCACCCAGCACCCCTTTTCACTCCCCGGTCCCGTTAGTTTGTTTACTGATATTCTTTAAAAGCGGAATATTTTGGATATGCGCCACTTACGTTTTATTTAAAAGAGTGTCTAAAATATGTAAGTATCAATAATTTTAGAAAACCCTTAAAATAGCAAAAATACCGTTATTACCTAACCAAACTATACAATTTTTATAAATGAAGGCCTTTTTAAATTCCAAATTGATAAAAGTTATATAATGCTTCTAGGTAGGTGATTTTCGATGTAAAAATATTGTCAAAACGGTATAATATAGTAGTGAGGAAAAGTACATATCACACTAGTGCTACAAAGTAAAAATCACCCTAGTGTTGCAAAGTTCTCAATTGTTTTTTATTTTTTCTGTAAAGACAAACTTTTTTTTTTTGGTGAATAATTTGTGGTCGTAGGAAAAATAGTGTACAGTACTCGTGTAAAAATGACATTCTTACACTCGTGGGTTTGTCGCACTCGGCTAACGCCTCGTGCTACAATATTCCCACTCGTGTGAAATTAGTCATTTTCCACACTTCTAATGTAATATACTATTTTAGGGTGTTTTTGTCAGTAGCGGCCGGTACTAAAGGGCACAGGGGAACGTGCCCACCCTTGATGAACAAGAACAACAATTTTGTGAAATATAATTAAATTTCAGATATTTACTATAATCCTATTAAAACACTTCTAAGAAACTCTGCTCGAAACTTACTTCTAAATTACTTACCTGGCAACTCGTAAATATCAAGAGTGGCCGTGGATCCGGGGAACGCGGAAATTCTGCCCGCTTTGTCTATGTATTTTGCTCAAGTAACGTACGTCCCTTTTACGCGAAATCAGTACAAAAAGTGGGCACAAATTTACGTGTCTCCAGGCAAAACTCGCAAATCAAAAAGTAGTGTCCTGTAGAGTTGTTAATTTTGATTATACGTTTAATTTTAAAAAGTTTAGTCTTAGAAACTTTTTTGTTTAAATGATCGATTTCTATCACAGCATTTTGCAAAGTGCAGAAGCTGCATCTAAAAACTGATATATCTTTAACAGATAAAACAAAACCGTTAAACAGAAAAAGTTACAGAAAACATAACCCCCTTACTTTGAACGGTGAATGTAAACCTCTCTTTATCTTATTTAGGTTGTTCATAGATAACTTACATTTAGATCCGCAGTGGCAAGAAGCATTTTTCGGATTTTTACGACCGCGCGCAGTGGGTGGACGAACATGCGCATTTAAAAGCCTTGGTCTGACCGTAACGCTCATTAGCTACCGTACTTCGAACAGAAAACCAGGACGCGGTCAACAAATTCTTTTCTATAATGCGAATAGTTTGTTTGGGTCCGGGTGCGTTTACCCTCAACTGGCTTGCGTACAAACCGGTTTTTCGCCCATGAAATGTAACTTTTGTTTCGCGCAGGTTATAACATTGGCAATCCATCGAGATCAGTGAGATTGTTAGACGATAAAGGCATAATGATGTTCAATTGTTTTCTAAAATGTAATGCGTTGTTTTTGATAGAACTTTTTCTGTCCAAGACAGAAACCAATTGTCTTTAATATAGGATTACTTTTTAGAAAATTCTAAATTTTTGTGTACGTATTAAGGTCATCATAACCTTTTGAAGTCGATTGACTACGTGGAATCTCAGATAAATTCAATTAAGTATTGGATATTTAATATGGATGGTATACGCTCGTTGTAGGTGTGTAATTGTCGGATATTTTTAAAAATTAACATTTTTTAATGGATTTGTTTTAAGTTTAAAAAAAATTCATAGGAAAGTACATACTAGGGATCCGAACAACTCGGCAACGCTGTAAGCGAATATAGGTATTATTTATGCGGTAAATTCAAAACATTGTTCATTTACGGATTGATCTATCCGGTACAGTGTACAACGATTCAGTCTCCAATAAATCTTTTCGTGGTGCATATACCACGTGCCGGGTCAAAATTTACAAAAAAAATTGAATGTATTTGTGATGATTAACGTCTCAACGGGTACAGCCTTGCATTAAACCAGAACAACTTAGCAAAAGCTTGTGAACCTTTGCGGTGCGCATAATATATTTTTTAAGATAATATTGTACCACGACAACTACCTTAATCATGGATAAAATCGTTTATTTTAGATGCTCCTCCCAGTATATATTTTTAATGTTGTAAATAGACAGATTTTTCGTACAGCAACAACAATGGTATTTATTTAAGATTTGACTGTATAACGATTCAATCTCCAATAAATTTATTGGCGACGTTGCCGATTCAAAACTTCAAAAATGTGATGAGTAACGTCTCAACAGGTACAGTCTTGCATAAAAAGAAATGAACTACTTAGCCACAAGTTTGTGTACTTTAGCGGCGCGCATAATTTAATTTTTTATGACAATATTGTATCACGACAACTACCTTAATCATGGATAAAATCAATTATTTTAGAAACATCTCCCAGTAAATATTTTTTATGCTGTATATAAACAGATTTTCCGTAAATCACCAAAGTAATTAGTTAAGTAATTACGTCTATCTCTAGTCGAAGAGAGTGTTTTTGAACACAGAATAATTAGCTAATATTCTTGTGGCTTTTAGCAAGTTGGAAACAGGGTTACCCTGATAATACATTATCCCTTTGGGACATCTTAGGAACGTACATTTGCGATGAATATAAGAATAAATTGCAATAAGAAATAATGATAAAGGACTAACTTTAATTCTGATAAATGCTTATTTCTGTTAAATTTACAAGTTGGATTATTAAGACAATGATATTTAAATTGAACAGAATAGACTGGGCCAAAAAAAAACATTCTTTTTTCTAACGGTAGGGTAGTCTTAATGGCTTATAATGCATACTGATGGATTAGCAATTTATCGCTTATTAATAGTGTCCATAGTAATTTTTTTCTAATAAGTCAAATTTAGGAGGTACATCTATTTTAATGTTATAGTCAAGTATGCCCAACGTACCCCATAGGTGAGGTAAGTTGAGCAAGGGTATGGGGCTAGTGGGGCACTTAGAAAGTATAGTCAAATCATGGCTTGAATGTTAAATACGTTTACAATAAAAATACATTTTGACAATTTGCTTTTTATATTTATAATCTTATAGTGACAAAACAACAAATCTCATTAATAAAACAGCAACGTGCCTTGCTTAGCTTAACTATTGAATTTAATACCTATCAATACATCTTCGTTTTTTAAACTTTTTAGGCAGTTTTATTTTGCTTTTTTGTAATGCCTTCTGTATCTGTTAAAATTGCAGCGTTTCTCTATCTTCTGTTTGATTTGGCTCTTTTTTTGGGTATGGTCAAAAAGTTAGAAATGTCAGGTCGTTTTCTTTGTTGCTTGTACAAAGTTCGGGTTGCAGCCTCTTTTAAATCCTGAGGAGACTCTTGTAGTCTTACTGTCCGTATCCTAAAAATAAAAATAAAACTTTTATACTTAAAACCGTGGGGTTAGTTGGGCAACTGTAGCTCAACTAACCCCAACCTGAAATGTTAAAGAAAAAGTAAATTTATTAGAAAACCGGTTAGAATTATATCCAAAATCTTTATACATAATTAAACTGCAATAAATTTACTTAAGATTAACACTTACCTGATAGAGAACGGAATACATTTAATTATCACAGATAAAATTTTCGTGCTTGCAATTATTTTACTTTTTAATCACAAAATAAACAATGCGCACGGATACTTTCTCGATCGCTGCGTCACCACTAGTGGTCGCATAATGAGTTCCCCTCGCGCAACCCCTTCTTTATGCTATTTGATGCTTATGCGTGCGGTTGATAGTTTTTGAGATATTTTGATTGCCCAACTTACCTCTATGCTCAACTAGCCCCGCCCTACCCTACTGTAAAAATATTGTTTATAACGACGAAAGAAAAATATCCTGAAATTTTCAGTCCTTAATATTAAAATTAAGTGGTGCATCATTAAAATTATTGATTAATCAACAATTGTCGCATTTTTATACAAAATCTTGGAATCAGTCACTCTTAAACCTTCGACCAATTTATATTCAAGGAAATTAAATTATCTACAAAACCATTTTCTTAGCAAATTTCCGTATAACGAGCCTTAAACAATAATGAATTTTTTAAATTTTGTCACTTAAACTTTGGATTTTTAAACTAAAGTATCAGAAATCTGCATCCTATTCAACTCTATATCCGACCACATTTTGAAAATTGTGTAATACTTTTTAAAAAATGATAGGTTTGCTAGTAATTTCGTGGGCACCCGGTATATTAATTTCAAGTTAATATAAACTTTAATATTTTTCCCGTTATTGGATGGTTTTTGTTGGGTACACGCCTGGAAAGAATGGAACCGCTTCGGTCCTGGTCCCGGGGTATACGAGCTGACCCTGGTAGCTTTCCAGTGACGAAAAATTTTGTGCGTCACGCTCCAGGGCTGGAAGCTCTTGAACTGCTCTAAAAAGTTAGTCGCTGGAACGCATCCTTAGACAAGGAAGAGAGATACTTTAAGAAATTTTAAAATTTCGTTGTTTTTAACCTTTCTTGGCTTTATAATAATAATCTCTTTTAATATCTAATTCAATTTTAAATAAATAATTTTAAAAAATCCATCCTTAACCATAAAAAAACACGTTTCAAGCACAAAAACCAAAAGAGGGGTTGGTGCATGAGGGGCAAGGGGAAAGAAAAACGGAGTAGCTCAGGTGCATAACACTTTCCGTCACTGGAACGCCATAAAGTAGAACGAAATGCTCCTGAGCTACTAGGGAGCGCTCTATTTGGCGTCACTGTAAAGCCACTCCTGTTCAGCCCTATTGACCCCTATAAACTGGCCGGTCATCTGAAACAAAATTTAAAAAAACCTTTCAAAAACCACAAAAAATTCTAATTAAAAACGACGTTTCGGTGGCAAGTCTTCCACCGTTGTCAAGAAAAAAATAAAGTTAAAAAATTAAAATTAACAAAAACAAAACCATACAACTTAAATGAAAATACCAAAATGTGATTTATAAAATACCTTGCAAATGCAATAAGTTTTATATAGTTAAAACTTGTAGACCATTAGCTAAACGCATTAAAGAACACAGGTCGTACATTAAAAACACAGAATTTTACAAATCAAAAATCTGCCAACACGCATTTGATAACAATCATAGAATAAACTGGCATGCTTCGGGTAGTTTTGCAAAAGAAACTTGTTCTAAAAAACGCAAAATCAAAGAAAGTGCGTATATATTATTAAATAAAGATAATTTTGTAGCAGCAATTTCAGTTAATTTAAATAACACTTGGTTGCCTTTGCTCGATACTGAAGTATCTTCAGGAAAACTAAAAATCAATTAACCCATCACCTTTTTTGTCTTACAAATAATAAATACACCAGTTACTTATATCACTCATGACACATATCTTAAACTAATTTCAGTTTGCGATACTAAAAAGTCTTAAATTTTAATCATTTTTAATTTAAATATTAGTTAATTTTTTATTTTTTATTTTTTGTCAGCCTTGCCACCGAAACGTTTTTAATTTAAATAATTTGGGTTTTTGGATTTTTTTTTAAATTTTGTATCAGGCGAACGGCCAGTTCATAGTGCTGAACAGGGTCAGCTCGTATACCCCGGGACCAGGACCGAAGCGGTCCCATTCTTTCTAGTCGTGTACCCAACAAAAGACCATCCAATAAATGAATCCGCTTAACCAATAAAGAGCATTTCTTCATTTTTTTTCCGTGTTTTTTCATGTGTTTAAGATAGTTAAGAGCATCCTTTATACTAAAATAATTTTGAAGAGGCATTTAAATTTATATCACCTAAACCTTGTAAACAATAAGTCAATTAATTCTGTTTATCCCAACTTAAAATCCTGTTCCTTGGTGCCCAAGTACAAAGTAATTAACAAATATTATTGTAACAAATTACAAACGCGACTACTCAAATAAGGCATTATCTTATCATTGAAATCTTAGTCTTAAGAAGCCAGAATTTCTTAGAATAAATCTCCATAGGAAACAGAAAGACTTAATTTTATTATTAAACATTTTCTTCTGCTTCGCTATTCTGTCTCGCCTGATTTTCTGGTCGATTAATTATTTTTAAAAATACATTATTTAAAAGAAAATAACAAAAATTTTATTTTATACAGGGACCGCCAAAA